>CM059302.1:275000-412500 GCA_030340665.1 Neosalanx taihuensis
TCTGCCACAGTAAACCTCAGACAGACAGTCAGACAGACAGTCAGACAGACAGGTCAGACAGACAGACAGACAGACAGACAGTCAGACAGACAGACAGTCAGGACAGTCAGACAGTCAGACAGACAGACAGACAGACAGACAGTCAGTCAGTCAGTCAGTCAGTCAGTCAGTCAGACAAGACAGACATACCTCATATACCAGTTCAAAAGGTAAACCTTGCTTGCTGTATAAACCACACGTTGTGGATGGCAGGTAAATAAATGCCAACTCATCACAGAGCTGGCAGCATTTCTGCAGCAATAATTGGCCATTTGGAGCGATAATGTGTTCTGACGTGTTATTTATCTTGTATGAACCAAACTATCATGATTCAATTTGGGGTTTGTTATCTCCCAGTGGAAGGAGGACGTTCCTGATTTAGACTTTCAGACGGTCATTAGAGAGAGAGAGCAGACAGGAACCTGCTGCGTTAGCTTAGCAGATCGAGACATGATCATGCCTGACAGCAGGTGCAAAACAACACCAGCTCATTACACAAGCTAGCTACTCTTAATGCAGCCAGTGCATTAGATTTGACAGAGCTGGCTGCAGTTTTAAACTACGGCAGAGTTCTAATGGTAGGTTTGATCTTGTCTAAAATGTCTGGTCAAACTCAGTACGTTTACAATGCTGCCATACAGAGTCTGTGCACTCGTCTGTATGTCAATAGTTGCCAATATGACCTAGTTTACTGCTGTACTCTGTTACCGTGTTCACTGTTAGTGCAGTGGGTCTTCAGTAGAGCTCAAACCCACTAGAACCCCAAACTACAGACTAACATGAGTCAGAACAGAGACTGAGAAAGACCCTATCCTCCCTCTGAACTCTCTCTCTCTCTGTCTGTTTTCTGTTCTCTCCATCTCTTCCCACCTTCAACTCACAGCTTCCTCTTTTTCTCTGTCTCTCTCTACCTTGAGAAGATCAGAACAGCCAGAGTTATAGACGTCTCTGATCTGATCTCACACATCTGCAATGACTTCATGTTCCCTCTCCACAGGAACTCCACGCTCAACATGAACCCTTGGATTCCTTTCATGGTGAGTTTGGTTCTTTTGCGCTGACGTGTGTTCTTAATCAACAGTCATGGTAAAGATCTGGCTAATAATGTGTTATCTGCCTTTTATAGATCAGTATTGATCTCTCTGGTATCTGAGAGGGGCTGTCTGTATATGACTCACACCAGACACACACAAACACACACCACTAACAGGAAAGACAGGATGAGAAGGAGTGAGGGAGGAGCATGAGGGGACGAACATGGAGAGGAAGAGAGAGAGAGAATCCCAGAGAGGGGGGCCAGAGAGGGGGGCCACGAGGAACAAGCGAGATGGGGACACAGGCAGATCCCAAATAATGGAGGAGGAGAGGGAGGTAAACATGGGGGGGGGGGGGGGGATTAGTCCTGTTCATGTTATCAGTTGACTCTTCTGATGATTCACAGAATGTTTCCATGACAACAGTCTTTTTGCTGGGGGGGGGCTTGGGAAGGGGGCTCGGTGGGGGGGGGGGGGGGGAGTGCTCGGGTGGAAGGTGGACCCTTTCTGACGCTGGGGGTACAGTGATGTTTGATCAGAGTGGCTCTGGAAGTGATGCTGGTGCCAATCACAGAGCTCCACCATGGGAGAACGTTTGGAACCTAATGTGGTCGTTCCAGAGGGGTTAGTAGGCTACCTTGGTGACTAAAGGTCTGACACTATCTGACTCATTAAACCTGCAAAGCAAAACACACACATACACATACACACACACACACACTGTTACTACGTTACAACACACTGACACACAACAAACACTGTGCTGTAAGAGAGGAGAGAAGTTGGTTATATCAGATCCAGCAGACAGAATTCCTATCAAGTCTTTCAGTGTTATTAAACAAAACATGTTTACCAGTCAAAGCTGCAGAGCGTCTAGGATGACAGGAAAGTAATATGACACACTGTGATACAGTAACATGGAGAACACACACGGAAAGAAACTAAACTGACAAGTGAGAGTCATGCTTGACAACACACACACACACACACACACACACACACCACACACACACACACACACACACACACACACACACACACACACACACACACACACACACACACACACACACACACACACACACACACTCAGATGCTAACAGCCAGTCAGTTTGACCAGGATTTGGAAGAGAGACAATGAAACAGACAAACAGAAAGAATCAAGAGATTCTTTGAAATTCCAGTTCAGTCAGAAGACTGATGAGAGAGACAGAACCACACATCATCATGGAGGGTGAAGATATCACACTGTTCGATTGGCCAGCCTCTCCTATGGTCCATCTGCTGATTGGATAGACAGTAGGGGGTAGAGCACAGGATGAACTGAGGTGACCTGTCAATGACACACAGCAGGAGGGGGGGCTATCTGGCAGCTCTCTACCACTCTCCTTCTCTCTCTACCACTCGCCTTCTCTCTCTACACTCTCCTTCTATTTCTACCACTCTCTACCACTCTCATTCTCTCTCTACCACTCTCCTTTCTCTTTCTACCACTCTCTACCACTCTCCTTCTCTCTCTACCACTCTCCTTTCTCTTTCTACCCAACACTCTATTGTAGAAATCTTGTACAAGCCCTGGCTCCAGCCTTTTATCCACAGCCTCTCATCCCCAGCCTCCTCTCCCCAGCCCCAGCCTCTACCCAGCCCCAGCCTCTCCCCCTCCCCAAGCCCCAGCCTCTCCCCCAGCCCCAGCCTGGCCTCCATGCAGTCCAGCGTGTTCGTCTCTCCAGAGTCAGACAGTAAATGCTGCTCAGTACCAGTCACATGCTCCTTGTCACAGCTGCTGTCAGGACCAATCAGGACGGTCCGGATGTGGAGACAGGATGACAAACAGAGGAGGCGTGTCCCTACTGTACATCCTGTCACCTGACTCATGACCCACACCCTCCCTGCAGACTGGAGACTGAGAACCACCTCCTACCTCTCTCTGTCTCTCTCTCTCTCTCTCTCTGCTCTCTGTCTCTCTCTGTCTCTCTCTGTCTCTCTCTCTGTCTCTCTCTCACGCTCTCTCTCTGCCTCTCTGTCTCTCTCAGTCTCTCTCTGTCTCTCTCTCTGTCTCTCTCTCTCGCTCTCTCTCTGCCTCTCTGTCTCTCTCAGTCCTCTCTCTGTCTCTTTCTGTCTCTGTCTCTCTCTCTCTCTCTCTCTCTCTGTCTCTCTCTCTCTGTCTCTCTCTCTCTCTCTCTCTCTCTCTCTCTCTCTCTGTCTCTCTCTCTCTCCGAATCTAGACTCTCAGTCTGTTAGAGTGTTCAGTCTCTAGGTGTGATAAGAAGCTAATTCTCCCTCTCTCCCCTGCTCGAGTAGAGGATCTGGGTAAGCCAAGGTGGTCCCTTACTGTGTGTGTGTGTGTGTGTTTCTACATGGGTAGTATGTACATTGCAAGAGCCTTATTGATCAAATTAAACTACTGCAAAGGAGATTGTATTGCTGGTTTGGTAACACTATCCCAGAGATTTACCCTAAAGAGGTGCAGTAATGACCTGCTTTGTTCGGAGACGGGACTGGTGGGCTTGGAGGGGGGACTGGGAGGCTTGGGGGGCTTGGAGGGGGGAATTGGGGCTTGGAGGGGGGACTGGGGGGCTTGGAGGGACTGGGGGGGCTTGGAGGGGGGCTTTGGGGGACTGGGGGGCTTGGAGGGGGGACTGGGGGGCTCAGAGGGGGGGACTGGGGGGCTTGAAGGGGGGGACTGGGGGCTTGGAGGGGGGACTGGGGGACCGGGGGGCTTGGAGGGGGGACTGGGGGGGCTCAGAGGGGGGGACTGGGGGGCTTGAAGGGGGGACTGGGGGGCTTGGAGGGACTGGGGCGCTTGGAGGGGGGACTGGGGCTTGGAGGGACTGGGGGGCTTGGAGGGGGGCTTGGGGGGCTTGGAGGGGGGACTGGGGGCTTGGAGGGGGGACTGGGGCTTGAAAAGGGGGGCCTGGGGGGCTCGGAGGGGGGACTGGGCATGTTGGGGGGCTTGGAGGGGGGACTGGGGGGCTTGGGGGCTTGGAGGGGGGACTGGGGGCTTGGAGGGGGGACTGGGGGCTTGGAGGGGGTCTCCTAAAGGACAGTGGTTACATTCCCCAAGCCTCCATGCCTCAATGGAGACAGAGATTCTTGCAGAACAATAAGAGAAATCCTCTGGATTATGTTCAGGATTGATATCCAGCCCCCCCCCCCACCCCCCCCCCCCCCCCCCCCCCCCCCCCCCCCCCACACACACACACACACACACACACTGCATTGTGCTTTAACAGTGATGCTCAGTAAATAGCATTAGTTTCGCTGGCTTGTCCCATGTTCAGGCTGGCTGTCTGGCCCCATGTCCCTCCAGGAGGAGGCAGGCCAGCCCAGATCACAGCTTGTCAGCAGTTTTCCATGGATTTAAGATACACAGACAAGAGTGTGACGACTGTACTGCTGCAGCACACGCATGAACACCGTGACGCTCACAACACACACGGACAAAGACTCACACTCACACACACACTCACAGTCACACACAGACACACACTTGCTGGCAGGAGATGCAACAGTCCTCCCTGAGCTTGAAAGAGGAAACACCTGCATGTTAAAGTGTTGCCATGGTAACACTTCCTTCTCTGTGATCAAGGCCAGCTTGAGACTTCCAGTGAAGTGTGTCGCCACTGGCAACCAACTGCATCTGCACCACTGGTTCTACTGGGTTCTACTGGGTTCTAAACCCCCTGACAGACAGACTGGTACTGGGTTCTCCTGGGTTCTAAACGCCCTGACAGACAGACTGGTACTGGGTTCTACTGGGTTCTAAACCCCCTGACAGACAGACTGGTACTGGGTTCTCCTGGGTTCTAAACGCCCTGACAGACAGACTGGTACTGGGTTCTACTGGGTTCTAAACCCACTGACAGACAGACTGGTACTGGGTTCTACTGGGTTCTAACCCCCCTAGCAGACAGACTGGTACTGGGTTCTACTGGGTTCTAAACCCACTGACAGACAGACTGGTACTGGGTTCTACTGGGTTCTAACCCCCTAGCAGACAGACTGGTACTGGGTTCTACTGGGTTCTACTGGGTTCTAAACCCCCTGACAGACAGACTGGTACTGGGTTCTACTGGGTTCTACTGGGTTCTAAACCCCCTGACAGACAGACTGGTACCTGGGTTCTACTGGGTTCTAACCCCCCTAGCAGACAGACTGGGACTGGGTTCTACTGGGTTCTACTGGGTTCTAAACCCCCTGACAGACAGACTGGTACTGGGTTCTAACCCCCTAGCAGACAGACTGGTAGTGGACTACAAACCCTCAGACATATTTAAATCAATGTAAATGTCTTGCTAGTGTAAACTTAGGTGGTGAATGAGAGCAGCATCTCATAATCTCAAAAGTGATAGAGCCTGATCCAGGAGAATCCCCAGATAAATATATAGAACAGGAAGGTGTTCTCCATGCCCCCCCCCCCTCTATCATCTGGGTCTAATCCCTCCTCTACAGCTCTTCACTGCTAAAGCTGCAAGTGGAAGCACAGAACTGTCTGTTATCATGCCTCGCTCTCTCTCTCTGTCTCTCTCTCTCTTTCTCTCCTCTTTCTCTCTCTCTCTCAGTCTATCTCTCAGTCTCTCTCTCTCTCTCTCTCTCAGTCTCTCTCTCTCTCAGTCTCTCTCTCTCAGTCTCTCTCTCAGTCTCTCTCTCAGTCTCTCTCTCAGTCTCTCTCTCAGAGTCTCTCTCTCAGTCTCTCTCTCAGTCTCTCTCTCAGTCTCTCTCTCAGTCTCTCTCTCTCAGTCTCTCCTCTCAGTCTCTCTTTCAGTCTCTCACTCACTGCTCAGATTTCAAAATGGTTGCATTCAAAGTTGGAACTCATAGACAGGTATGACCATGTGCCAAGGTTACAGCCAGCAACACCATGCACTATTGCTGGTTACCATGGAAATACCTTCATCTTCATCGCCGTCGTTATCCGACAGATCCTCGCCCTGCTTTTTAGCATGCGCCCCTAGAGGCAGGGAGGGGAACACAGAGAAGTACAGCACAATTCAAGAGAGCTTGTTTGTCAGGACATGTAGGGGTGCAACCACCTCATATCCAAATACAGTCCAGAACTTCTGCATACTTACAAAGGACACATGTCTGTTACAGTGCATATTGGTATCGTTATCATAAAATACACCCAAAAATACATTACAAGTTATGAACAATTTGTATTTAAAAAAAAACAAAACAGGGACACTGTAAAATTATTTCATAAAATTCACTTGTCAATATATAATAAACAACAACAAAAAATGAATATGTAAAACAAAAAAAAAACCATTTGATTCACAATTTGAAAATCAATAGTGATACAGCATCAATAAAATACATGTTTGTCAGGACTGATTTGTTGTTATCTGTTAATCTGTTATCTGTTAACTATTCTGTTTGTATTTCTGCAGAATGAAGACACAGTCACATAGTCACACACACACTGCAGCCCGATTCTAGATCTGATTCCAGGGTTCCAGTATAGAACAGTACCTGGGTGATTCTCCGCCCAACACACTTTCTATTATGAGACCTTAAGGAACAGCGTGAAGTCTCTGTTCACATCTGTCAGTATTCTGTCCCTAACCTGCGCCCTCCTCTCTCTGTCTGTCCACACACACACACACCCCACACCCACACCCACCCACACACACACACACACACACACACACACACACAACCAAAGCACTCTGAATGTTAACAGTTCTCCCTTACAGGGGAAAGCTTCACTGACAATAGTTGGGCCTCAGAGTTAGATAGCAGAAAGGTCAGGAGGAGAGAGACTTAGTGAAATGTGACATGTTGCCTTGACAATTTAGACTGTCTTACAGCCTGCTCACCATATCCCTGTGCTGCCTGTCTGTCTTACAGCCTGCCTCACTATATTCCTGTGCTGCCTGTCTGTCTTACAGCCTGCTCACTATATCCCTGTGCTGCCTGTCTGTCTTACAGCCTGCCTCACTATATCCCTGTGCTGCCTGTCTGTCTTACAGCCTGCCTCACTATATCCCTGTGCTGCCTGTCTGTCTTACAGCCTGCCTCACTATATCCCTGTGCTGCCTGTCTGTCTTACAGCCTGCCTCACTATATCCCTGTGCTGCCTGTCTGTCTTACAGCCTGCCTCACTATATCCCTGTGCTGCCTGTCTGTCTTACAGCCTGCCTCACTATATCCCTGTGCTGCCTGTCTGTCTTACAGCCTGCTAGGTTGAACAGGAGGTCTGAAGCTGCTCCAGGGTATGGAAGCTGTCTCTTCGTCCTCCTGAGAAACATCATCACAGCATCGCTGGAACCAGCAGACACATTCTGTCACCAACATTTCAAACACACAAAGCAGAACACTGTTCCTCTCTGCTCACACATCAGAAGGCATGAGCTGCTCAGAAAGCTCCTCTTATTTTCTCGCTCTTTCTGTCTCGCTCTCTCATTCCCTCTCTTCCTCTCATTCTCCAACTAGTTTCTCTCTCCCTCTCTCTCTCCCCCTCCCCCCTCTCTCTCTCCTCTCTCCCTCTCCCCCTCCCCCTCTCTATTCCTCCTTTTATGTTGGACATGCTAGTAAACAAAGAGCCAGTAGAGATAGTGAGCCTGGGGCCGGCAGCAGCATCAGAGCAGCGGGGGCCTTCTGAGGGAACTTCCTGCCTAGGCTGCCTCTTGCATCTCAAGTTGTTATGAATGAAGCTTGTGCTGTGCTGGCTGGTTTGCTGGCTGGCTTGGTGGATGACTGAGCTCAGCAGGGGGGCTGGCAGGGGGGCTGGATGGCTGAATTGCAGTCTGTGTGAGACAGTTCCTGTGAAACGTCCATCATCTAACGATCATCTTTCCCAGACTGGTCTGTTCCCTTTCACAGAAGCAAGCTCTTATTTTGGTGCTTCTTTTTGTAAGGCCATGACGCCTCCTTCCTCCCTAACACTATAATCACACCCTTCCCCAGTTCTCTGTCCAGGGGGGAGTGAGGAGAGGAGAGGAGCGTGGCGTCAGTCTGTCTGTCTGTCTGTCTGTCTGTCTGTCAGTCTACGACTGTGTTTGACTCTCTGCCTATCTGGACATGCAGAGTAATGCTAGAGTTCACAAAAACCTCTGAACATGCAGAAACAGACCATGATCCTTCAGTCCCAGCAGCAGAGACACTGCATGTCGTTACACTGTGTCGTTACACTGTGTCTCGTTACACTGTGTGTCGTTACACTGTGTCGTTACACTGCGTGTCGTTACACTGTGTCGTTACACTGTGTGTCGTTACACTGTGTCTCGTTACACTGTGTGTCGTTACACTGTGTCGTTACACTGTGTGTCGTTACACTGTGTCGTTACACTGTGTGTCGTTACACTGTGTCGTTACACTGTGTCTCGTTACACTGTGTGTCGTTACACTGTGTCTCGTTACACTGTGTCGTTACACTGTGTCGTTACACTGTGTGTCGTTACACTGTGTCTCGTTACACTGTGTGTCGTTACACTGTGTCGTTACACTGTGTCGTTACACTGTGTCGTTACACTGTGTGTCGTTACACTGTGTCGTTACACTGCGTGTCGTTACACTGTGTCGTTACACTGTGTCGTTACACTGTGTCGTTACACTGTGTGTCGTTACACTGTGTCTCGTTACACTGTGTGTCGTTACACTGTGTCGTTACACTGTGTCGTTACACTGTGTCGTTACACTGCGTGTCGTTACACTGTGTCGTTACACTGCGTGTCGTTACACTGTGTCGTTACACTGCGTGTCGTTACACTGTGTTGTTACACGGTGTCGTTACACTGTGTGTCGTTACACTGTGTGTCGTTACACTGTGTCGTTACACTGTGTCGTTACACTGTGTGTCGTTACACTGTGTCGTTACACGGAGTCGTTACACTGTGTCGTTACACTGCAGATATTAACCTTGAACGCTCCAACAGGCCTTTCAAGCGTGACTTTAATTCAAAAGTATGAGAAGCGCATCAGAAGTTGATTTGTTCAGAGCTCTTCAGTAAGTTAGCGGCTAGTTTATGTGACTGTTTAAATAATGCTGCAGCAAGATGGCTGAGCATGTTAACAGGGTATTACTGCAGGTAAAGGACGGCCGGTCGCACTTGTCAAGGGATGTATGGAATTATCAGAGCATTCTGACAAGTTCTATGGTCTGAAGTCTGAAGTGTGTCTGGGTCTGTATTCTGTACATATCTGTACACTGGGTCTGTATTCTGTACATATCTGTACACTGGGTCTGTATTCTGTACATATCTGTACACTGGGTCTGTATTCTGTACATATCTGTACACTGGGTCTGTATTCTGTACATATCTGTACACTGGGTCTGTATTCTGTACATATCTGTACACTGGGTCTGTATTCTGTACATATCTGTACACTGGGTCTGTATTCTGTACATACGTGTGCGTGAGTGTGAGCATTGAGGACCAAGGATCATTCTACAGAACCACACCCCCTACAGAAACTGACCAATCAAAGGGAGATTGTGTTGGGGTCAGAAAACTATTTCTAATGACTGCTTAGAGTTGCTTGGCAACAATCATTAGAAAAGGATTGCTTGGCTGATTTTTAAGAGCTAATCACACTCTTGGCTTGAGCCTGATGCCTGTTTTCTGGAACATTCGACAGAATAAAACATTTGAAATTCAATATGTTTGTTTGTGTGTGTGTGACTCCAGCGCTTCAGTGATCTCCATTCCTTCAAGGGTTTTTTTGCAGTGTCTTGGATACAAACAACATATTCAATTAGAGACAAATCAACCGTACAGTTTCATAAAACAACAAGTCAATCCAATGGTCTTTGTGGAGGACAAAATGTAATTACGGTACTTGAAAAACATTACTTTGTCTTTGGTTTATTACACTTCTATATATATATATATATCATAAATGAAATGTTTTGAGCATTTTTGCCTCACAAAATACCTTCTCAACCACATTCACTAAGGATAATGGTATTAAAAAGAAATCGTTTTTATGAAAATAGCATTCAACTTTATATATAAACAGACAAATTGGGTCTTTTCCAGTGAGCTAGAAAATGACTGTGTTTGTGACTCAAAGGGAACTAAGCGGCCACAGCAACACATGATGAAACTCAACCTCAATCAGCTAACATGAGCAAGATCACTGAACATGTTCAAAGCAGAGAGGAGGAGAAGATCTTTCTATCCGGCTTTTCTACAACTGAGACTCATCCAATGTGAGGAGGTCTTTCGTGCACAATCAAAATAAGAATTCACAGGCTACCTCTTTGTGCGTTCATCTATAATAGAACTGTGATGTGTGTGTTTGTAGAAGATGTTGTTAACATCCTCCTGAACATGTGAGCAGATGACTCATCAAGTTCCAGCTAGGAATTCAACAAGTGCAACTGGTCATTTTCCAAATGACTCTTTAGTCAAATAATATTGCAGGTTTTGGTAATGCAGGAATGGAACATGTCAAGAACAGCTGGAACATGTCAAGAACAGCTGGAACATATCAAAAAGAACACACAGCATACAGTATGATGCTCCACAGTGATGCATGTTAGTGGATCTGATGGTGTTCATTGTGTGTATTAACTGTCAGACAGACAGAAGACCCCCCCCCCCCCTTGATGTGGGAATGGAATCAACAGCAGAGGCTTGAATGTTTTCAGTTGTCACACTTGACAAATATCTCCAATATGGCCGCGTGTTAAATGCTGTTAGAACGTCTTGAGGCAAAACCAGTCAGCATTTATCTATAACTGTAAATAAATTGTAATTTTACGCCTGAATTCAATCAACATTCAGTTTTTCCTCCCGAAACATTTATCTGGTTCATTCTGCAGAGCAGTAAGAAGCCCTGGGATGTAATGATTATGGAGAAAAACTATAAAGTGCAGCACTTTCAGAACATGAAATCCAAATGTGTATTATTTCATAGAAACATTCATCATTGTGGAAATCTTTCTCTTTTTTTTCTCACTCCATGTTCAGCTCATCTCTCTCTCTGGGTCTGTCAATCTCTCCTCCCACTCTCTCTCACACACACACACACACTATCACACACACACACACACTCACACACACTCACACACACTCACACACTCTCTCACTTAGTCATGTTGTGGGTTCACTGGCGTTGTAGATCCCACATTCATGCCAATTCGATCTTTGATTCCATGGGTGGCAGCTTGATGCATCCATCCATCGCTCTGTCGCTCTGTCTCTCTCTCCTCTCTTTCTCTCAGAGTTTCTTACCTCCTTTTCTACACATTTTCTTGTTGGGTTTCCTTGCACATTCCTTCGATATTCTTTTGACTGTAAAATGAATAAAAAACTACAAAATAACAGAAGACTCTGGAAAAGACTGAAGATGACATGCAAACACCTCATACTGAGACACCCCCTCCTCCTCCCCTCCTCCTCCCTCCCTCCCTCCCTCCCTCCCTCCCTCCCTCCCTCCCTCCCTCCCTCCCTCCCTCCCTCCCTCCCTCCCTCCCTCCCTCCCTCCCTCCCTCCCTCCCTCCCTCAGAGTCATCAAGAACAAAAGGGGATCTGCTGATACATCAGGGTGGGGGATTCAGCAGAAATATTCCATCATGGTGGAATTAATTTTCTGCATCCTGGGACACAGAAGGCCCATCTTCACATGCATTCCAATATAAGAGCCCTTACCACCACACAGCTGCAGGCCACAAGCAGCTTAAGGTGGGAATGAGGTTTTACAAATTCAACCATTATGTGCATTGGTGAGATATCATAAAAGGTTTTCAGTTTACTAGGAACACTTACCATTTCAAGACTGGTGAGTGTTCACAAGATATATAACGTTTTTTAAAATGACAAGAATCTGTGTCATTGACTCCAAATTGAAGATTTATCTTTGCGTGATTTGAATCAATTTACAGCATTTGTTGATTTGTTCTGTGTGATGTTTAGTTTTTAAGCATGTTCTTTGTGTTATTTTCTCTAGATGTGGATATTTGGAGGTGAATAAGGGTTCTTGTTTGGGTCAGACTGATGGCACAGGCCTTAGGTGTACCAGACAGTGGAGTTCACCAAACCTACAGGAGATCAGGCAGTCTATGCAGCTAAAAGACTGATGGCCAATCCTGGAGCACAGCCCTGGTGGGGGGGGGGGGCACAGAGGTCATGACCCCTGACAGTTCCATTAAGAGGAGGTCAGGGGTCAAGCTACAGTAGCTGCAGTTTGACTGGAGCAGGAGCAGGTTGACTGCAGCTCTCTGCCAGATTAGAAACATTTTGGTCATTTTAGTGAGTCTGTTGTTTGGAAACACTGAATTCTAATTCTAATGATTTCTAGTAGAAGACAACAGAGGCAGTTCTAACTGTGTCAGAGGGGGAGGGGGGGGGGGGGGGGGTGATGATGGGGGGTGAAGGGGGAGGAGGAACAGGCCAGGGGGACAGGCTAAGATGGAGGAACAGCACACACAAACATGCACCAGTCAACACAGCATGCTCTGCACTCAAGAAGAAGACGGAACGACAGGAAGGAGAGACTCAGAAGATCAGAGGAGGAAGAGAGAGAGAGACTTGTGTCTGTCCTGTTACCCAACACACTCACCATCCTCAGTGGGAACATATATGTTGAGATACAGACAGTCCTCGTTCTGTTCCTGGATATAGTTTGCCACTATGTCCAGGTTGAAGGTGAACCAGATGGGCATCATGATCTCAGGGACGGCGTTGTGGATGTTCTGCGGGCACACAGGGGCGAAGCTTGTGGCGTTTTTGATGCCCGACCAGGCCGAGGGCGGCTCTGGAGGCAGGAAACGCTTCTCCCCCACAGGGGCGGCTGCATAAGGCACCCCCATGTACTGGTCCACAGGCCCCAGGATCTCACTGGGCAAGGGGGACCTCACCCCACGCAACTTCCCATACTGAGTGTTGACAGTGGGGTGGAAGTTCTGAGCGACACACAGGCCCCAGCAGCATGAAGTTAGTATCCAGAAGACTCCCCTGAGGCTGGGCCACACCTCCGAGGACACACAGCTTCTCCTTGGCAAAGACCACATGCTCCGTTTGTGAGAAAGAGCAACTGTGAGTGAACAACATAAAACGCTGAGGCTCCGCCCCTCCTCCTCCTCCTCCTGTCTTCACTCAGCCCTGCAGTCCAGGCCCCGCCCCCTTCACTGGAGCTGCGACGCTACAACGAGAAGAAAAAAGAGAGGAAAAAGAGAAATGACTGTCCTGTAGGTCCTCTCTCTCTCTCTCTCTCTCTGGGTCAGTCTCTCCTCTCACTGACTCCTGGCAGATGAGATCCTGTACTGTGAAGGAGGCAGGAGAGAGGGAGCAGAGAGAAGAAGAGCAGCAGAGGAGAGAAGGAGAGAGGGAGAAATGAAAGGAGGAGGGGACAGGAATGAAGGTCAGAAGAGGAAGGAGAAAGAAAGCAGGTATGGGGAATGAGGAGACAGGGAAGAGGAAAGGAGAAAAAGGGAGAGAAGGAGAGAGAACACAAGAGTCACTTTAAACATGATTCCTAGACAGGCAAACCTGGACGAAAAATCATTTTCATTTTGCTCAGATTCATTGCAGAATGCTTCTCTGCTGTGACAGAACAGCTATCATCCACATGATAGAACACTTAGTAATGCCATCAATCTACAGCACCAAGTGCCCACCAGGGAAAACACAGGAACACTGATCAGATCAGCTTCTACAAAACAACTGGAAACATCAACCTCTCAGTTCATATTTATCTACCTATGTAAATGTCCTGTTTAGATGCACTGTATCTATTAAAGATTGAAAGGATACCGACAATTACACAGGCACAGGATGAAGAAATGTCAGATTAGATTGGATACATTCAAGTTACCAATGCGTCCCGCAGGCAGCAGTTCCTACTGAATTACTAATGAGAACCAGGGAACATGAAATGTTCATGTTTGGTGTCATTCAGTCAAGAGAAGGACACCATGGAATCCATGTTTAGTTCCATCTCCACTCTCTGCCACCAAGGAGAAAACATTTACAGAGAACCTGAGAACGAGAGAGAGCGAACGAGAGAGGTGATGAGGGGGCAGAGAGAGAGAGAGAGAGAGAGAGAGAGAGAGAGAGAGAGAGAAAGAGGTGAGGAAGAGGTGAAGAAGTGCACAGAATAGAGCTGATCTGTGGAGGAGGAGAGGGAGGGGGGAGCAGGGAACACAGTGACACTGTCCCATGTGGAGGGAGAGGCAGCTGGGATGAGCAGGACTGATACACCCTCTGGAGCTCCAGGATCCCCTCCCTCCCCAGCATAGATAAGTCATCTTCAGTTTCTGAGGCTGAGGTCCTCTCTGGAGCTCTTACAGCCCAAAGAGCCTCAACATCTGAATCCAGCCAACATCAACACTGCCTGGTCTGGTCTGGCCTGGCCTGGCCTGGTCTGGCCTGGCCTGGTCTGGTCTGGTCTGATCTGGTCTGGTCTGGCCTGGTCTGGTCTGGCTTAACTAGGAGTTAGACCTTAGGATCAGATTCAGACCAAATCCTTCCTTTTTCCCAGCATCACTGCTAGATCACTCCGATCACCGTAGAAAGAGAATGTATGACGTACTCAAGCTAGGGAAACCACCCTGACACACTCCTACTGTTGGACACACACACACACACACACATAAGCATTGTGAACTTCTGAGTTTGTGCAGTCTCTTATTTTGTACGTGGTCAGATATTATTGTGGATTAATGTGGATTGAAGTCTGGTGGTCCAAAGCACATAAACATGTCCTTTTTCCATTTCTCTTAAATTAAACTAATCCAATCTTCAGGTGTGAACGAGTCTTTAGAGCCCAGAATGTTGCAAACAGATTCAAAGTAATTGTGATTGCTAATTAGTGATTTCTCCAGCGAACCAGCAGTTTTCATTAGAGCGAGCCTGATCCACATCAGACAGATGCTCTAAGGATTAGAATGAACTTGACAGCTGAGCAGTTATAAAGTCAAGGGCATCAAGAACGAATCAAAGAAGAAACATTCTGAAGATCTTGAGGTTCATCAGTGTAGAAAAGGTTACAAAGTGATTTCAAAGGCAAGACTCCAACAAAGAGCCATATAATAATTAGACCCATATTCAACTAATTAAAGACAAATTATACTAATTAGAGCCACATTATCCACAATCTCTCCAAGAACAAGGTGGAAAATTATCAGAGAATTTACAAGACACCCCGAAACCAATTCCTACAATCATAAGGTCTGTCTCACCTTCCTTCTTTAAAGGAAAGAAAAAGGTGCATTTATTTCTTTTTCCCAGAGCTGTTTGTATATTCCACCATGGTCTCTCACCTAGTGAGCGTGTGTGTCTGTGTGTCTGTGTGTCTGTTTCTCTTGAAACAATGATCCAGTACACAGATGGATCATGTACAGCCATACACACCCTTCACATAAGTACAGCCATACACACCCTTCACATAAGTACAGCCATACACACCCTTCACATACAGTATGTACAGCCATACACACACCTCACATACAGTATGTACAGCCATACACACACCTCACATAAGTACAGCCATACACACACCTCACATACAGTATGTACAGCCATACACACACCTCACATACAGTATGTACAGCCATACACACACCTCACATACAGGACTTTACATAACTTCATGTCGATGCCAGAATCTCACACACACAAGACTCAGTTTATATTCTGCGTGGTCTAAGAACTTTGGGAGGATTAAAGGACAGGACAGTGGTATCCTCCTCTAGAGGGATGATGGGATAGCATGAAGAGACCCTGTCCTTCACCAGCAGATATATTGATTCCCTTATTAGAGTGGCCTTGAAGGCAGTAACAAATATAGCAGTGGTGAAGTATATGCGTGTGTGTGTGTGTGTGGTTACCTACAGCATGTGCAGCTTGTTTAAGTACTGCTCTTATAGGGACCAAACCAGATTCAAACCTGAATGTTCTCCTTCCTCCCTTCAAACTGGTGCGTCTCATCGTACACGGACGTCAAACATGACCTAGTGCTGGTGAACCAACACAGGCCTGTGTTCCCATGCAGCAGCTTCTGGACACACTCTAACTGTAGTATGTAAAATACAGTAGCATGCTAACATTCCCTCTAAAGATAGAGACAGTATGTGAGAGTGTGTGTTTGTGTATGCGTGTGAGAGAGAGATAGAAGCTTTGACATGAAATAATAATGATAGAGGTAGAAAGGAGGATAGTCAGTGAAAGAAAAACAGCAGCCAAACTCAGAGGCAGGTTTGAAAGCCTTGATACTGAATTGAAGGATGGAGGGATGAAAAGAGGGCAGAGTACTACGGAACAAGATGGAGGATGACAAATACAGTTAGAGAGAGCGAGAGAAAAAGAAAGGGGGAGGAAGATGACTGATTTAAGGCAGGAATTAATTAGAGCAGGCTGAAAAAAGGAACAAAGACATGAAGAAAAAGTGTAAATAGTCCATTACTGTTTGCCTAATCAGCACCTGTTAGTGTGTGTGCTGTATTAATCCACACATTTCCTTAGACTAATCCATATCAGGGCCATGAGAGTGAGGCCCAGGTGTTGAGGCTCTGAACACACACAGACTCTCTGTATCTCAGATCCAACACATGCTTATTTCAAACACACAAATATGGAGTTTCAAAGCCCCTGCATAATCAATAATGTATGTACACAAAGGCCTGCTCTGCCTCGCCTTCTCTCGCTCTCTGGTCCCGAGGCATTTGGAATAAGCTCCCAAGCCTAATGAACAACATGCTGCACATTCAATCAAGGAGATTGGCATGTATCAGAAAAAACGAAGAAGAAAAAACTATACAGCACAGTAAAATATCAAGCTGAAATGCAGGTTGGTTTAAGGATTCTGGCAGACAGACTGCATATGGGCAGGCTGGCAAAGATGAGAGGAATTACACTTCTTTCTTTCTTTTTTTCCCTCCCTCCCTCCCTCCCTCCCTCCCTCCCTCCCTCCCTCCCTCCCTCCCTCCCTCCCTCCCTCCCTCCCTCCCTCCCTCCCTCCCTCCCTCCCTCCCTCAGCAGTGAGTAAACTCTGTGTTTGTGTGGGAATGGCTGCCAGCTACAAGGCCAAGGACACTTAGCTCAGGAACCTTGGCAGGACGAAAAATGAGCGACTCCAGGTGAGATGGAGCTGGGGCGGCGGAGCACAACATAATGGGAGCTCCATTAAACTGCTGACTGGGCTGGAACAACTGTTTGTGCTTCCAGACGAAAAATAATCCAGTGGTGATGTGATGTAGAGCGTCCAGGGTGCAGAAACAGCCCAACATCTCTCTCCTACCTCTCTGCTCTCCTCTGCCTTGTCTGAATGTGGTTCCTGTTTCAGGGATAAACCACAGGGCACTGACTTGAAAACCAGAAGGATTAGAAGGGGCATCGATCAAAGTGTCCACTGTTTTCATTGTCAAGAAAAGCAATGCCAGTAGACAAGCGTGCACTTGTACAACACACAAGCTTCACCCAGAAGCCCATCATCCCAGCTCTGTTATTGAACCAGCTTTTAGGGGCCCCCCTGCAGACCACCCTACTGAAGAATATTCAAAGCAGCTAATCGCTCAAGTGGCCCACGGGGACCTTTACAGGAACCACGGGGGCTCGTATTCAGGCCGTCTCTAATCCAGCAGTGTGTCAACACATTAAGGCTTTACTAACTGAGCAGCCTCCTAACTGTTCAGGTTACTGAGGCTCTCAGTGGCTTCAGCAAAGCCTTCAACTCACCCTGGATATTCAACTGCTAAAGTACAGAATTATAAAGCCAAACATGAATCAGCAACACTGGTAAAATGGAGTCATATTATACAGCTCATTATATCTTAACACCTATGACGCATTGTACTTATTATACTGTCAATTATCCAGTACAAAAAATAAATAAAAATACAATAAAGATATAAAAAGTCAGATGTAAAGTGGAAGATTGAGAATATATTCTACATACAGACTGGCTCCATCTCTAACTGGTAGTTGACCTCACACCTCCCTAGTCAGACTGCTAGCAGAGTTCTGTGGCTGCAGGTCAGAGGAGGGAACACAGGCATCACAGAGTAAAGACTTCCAGATACAGATGGAGATAAACAGCATCACACCCTCATGTTGTTGGAGAGGCTCTCTGCTGATTTATGAGATGAGAAGACTTTCAGATGTATCTTCAAACCCACTTATTCCCCAATTACATTTCAGGAATTATTATGGCAAGAATAAAGTTGTTGATATCACACAAAAAGACAGTGTTTTGACTCTGGTTGTGCGGAGCGAAGAACACATTAGCATATTGTAGTTCTGCTCTGTTGTGACAGATGGAGAGCAGAACTGACTGGTGTGCTGAACTTTCTGTTGTTGTTTCTGAATATGGCTCAAAGAAAAGTAATGTTACTGAAGCGTTGTCCTTTCAGGGTTATGGAAATATGAAACACAGACTGTTGTCAGTGTGAGTGGAGCCTCTGCCAGTCTGAAGGCTCTGGGGAGTCTCTCAGCTGCCCTGTTTCAAAGCAGCATTGATTCACCTTTGGAGATGAGTGTGTTTGCAAGCTTTCATTTACATTTTAACAACATTTTACTTTACCCAAGATGAAACGTTTACATCAAAACAGCCTGACTGAAAAGCACCTTTTTCCAGTAACAATACTAAAAAGAAAAGGTTGAGGTATCATAATGAAAAAAATAAAAAAATAAAACCAAATAATGTATTAGTGGACCTATGGGAGGCAAGAATGAATCTCAGTGCCTTTGATAAGATAAATAAGCACTTTAATCTGAGGTAAGCCAGCTAACACTCTCATCCCAGTATGTGGATGAGCTCATATCTCTCTAGGTAAAGGGTCAAGCAGGAAAACTACACAAACATGAAGGATGAAGACAAACAACAGGATTCAGATGTTGTCAAATAAAAGCTGAATTTGTTTGTTTAATCAGTGAAGCGATGATCATACTAAAATCATCTATGTTTACTCATTCAGCAACATCAGAAACTTCAGTCCTAAACCAGGTCCAAACCCTGCACACAGGACAATATAGGGGATTTTAACACACACATGTGCAACACTGCAGGATGTGATGTTCTGAAGGTTTAATACCTCCTCCAAGCCATATTCAAATGTTAAGGTATAACAAGTGAACCTCCCGTTAAAGTAATGTAATGCAGTTCATTTCCTAGCCAGCCTGGCGTCTTGTTCTATATGCAAGTGTATCTCAGTTGAACGTGTTCTCATAGAGTATCGCTCTCTTTCTGTCCCCTGGGGAAACAGTATTGCAGCATATCAGTTCCTGGCTCCCACACACTGCTCCTTCATGCTTCTCTCATAATCAGCTCCAACAGAAGCTCCACATATCACAGCTGAAAGTCACAAACACATGGGTGAATGCCCATCAATTATCTTGATGAGGAACATCCGCCAAATAACACACAGAGTATCATTCCATTTTACACTCCACTATTATATTGATTTTCTGTAAATAAATAAAGGGAAAAGCGTGACTTGTTGGTGTCAATATGGGGAGCAAAGTGCTGGCAGAAGCACACACTGTCACTTTTGTTGTATTTACATGCAAATGTCTGGTCTTGTTACCGAGACGAGAGTGTTGAATCAAGAAAATAGACGTGCCAGTGTGCATTGTTGTGCGACGAGCGAGATGTCTGAGTACACTAGTGAAAGACCAAGATCTACACAAGAGCACTTGACACAGCAAAACCCCTGGCATCTATTTTTCATGGAAAACATCAATAGATTCATGAACATGATGTCGCTGGAACCAGTTGCTGCACAGCCACCAGGTCAGAGAACACCGTCGCTAAAGTCCGTCTGGAATACAGAACACCTGTTCACAGTTCCACCAAACTGGGGGTGAGTCTGCAGGTGTACGATGATCTGCTTTGAACTAAAGGCTGGGACTGATGTGAGTCAAGGCCTCCAAACAGTCCAGATCTCCCTCATCACAGAGCTAAACTTGATGCCATGTAGTTGAGCATCCAGCCATGTTAATAGATGCTGCTACATGTTAATGAGGGTGTGACCTTCATGTGGACAGCGCTATGGAAACAGACATGCATGTCATTAAGCAGCGTTTGTGCTGCAGCTTCATCTGGTCAGCAGAACACAGAGGATCAACATCACTGACGCTCTGACCTATGAGGCTGTCAGACTGCTGTCATCACCACCACAGACCCTGAAACAGCTCAACACAGCACCATCAGACTGCTGTCATCACTGCCACAGACCCTGAAACAGCTCAACACAGCACCATCAGACTGCTGTCATCACCACCACAGACCCTGAAACAGCTCAACACAGCACCATCAGACTGCTGTCATCACCACCACAGACCCTGAAACAGCTCAACACAGCACCATCAGACTGCTGTCATCACCACCACAGACCCTGAAACAGCTCAACACAGCACCATCAGACTGCTGTCATCACCACCACAGACCCTGAAACAGCTCAACACAGCACCATCAGACTGCTGTCATCACCACCACAGACCCTGAAACAGCTCAACACAGCACCATCAGACTGCTGTCATCACCACCACAGACCCTGAAACAGCTCAACACAGCACCATCAGACTGCTGTCATCACTGCCACAGACCCTGAAACAGCTCAACACAGCACCATCAGACTGCTGTCATCACGACCACAGACCCTGAAACAGCTCAACACAGCACCATCAGACTGCTGTCATCACTGCCACAGACCCTGAAACAGCTCAACACAGCACCATCAGACTGCTGTCATCACCACCACAGACCCTGAAACAGCTCAACACAGCACCATCAGACTGCTGTCATCACTGCCACAGACCCTGAAACAGCTCAACACAGCACCATCAGACTGCTGTCATCACTGCCACAGACCCTGAAACAGCTCAACACAGCACCATCAGACTGCTGTCATCACTGACACAGACCCTGAAACAGCTCAACACAGCACCATCAGACTGCTGTCATCACTGCCACAGACCCTGAAACAGCTCAACACAGCACCATCAGACTGCTGTCATCACCGCCACAGACCCTGAAACAGCTCAACACAGCACCATCAGACTGCTGTCATCACCACCACAGACCCTGAAACAGCTCAACACAGCACCATCAGACTGCTGTCATCACTGACACAGACCCTGAAACAGCTCAACACAGCACCATCAGACTGCTGTCATCACCGCCACAGACCCTGAAACAGCTCAACACAGCACCATCAGACTGCTGTCATCACCGCCACAGACCCTGAAACAGCTCAACACAGCACCATCAGACTGCTGTCATCACCGCCACAGATCCTGAAACAGCTCAACACAGCACCATCAGACTGCTGTCATCACTGCCACAGACCCTGAAACAGCTCAACACAGCACCATCAGACTGCTGTCATCACCGCCACAGATCCTGAAACAGCTCAACACGCACAGCGTGACTATGCAGAATCACCGCCACAGATCCTGAAACAGCTCAACACGCACAGCGTGACTATGCAGAAAAGAATCAATCCCCGGCAAAGCCCTCGTTCTCAAAAACTGATCGATTCGTCAAAACCATCAAACATCTAAACTTGGTCTCTGCACTGCGGTCCTTATGCATCTATTTAACCGCTTTAGCCAGGTGGGTTTAGAGAAGCTGTGTGGGGATTAACCATCTGATATCAATCTGCCCAGCTGAACCAACACCTTACCAGAGCCATGCAAAGCTCTGGCTGCTCTCCCCACTGATCTCAGCCAAGCTTGGGATTCAGTTCTGGGCAAGGCTTTAGCCGGGAGGGACCCTAAAGCTCCACAAAATGGCTAATCTGAAATTAATACATCCAGCGGAGAAGCTGGTCTACTGCTGGCAGGTGTTCCAGTATGGAGAGGCTAGCAGGCAGGCTGGGGAGCAGGAGCAGAGGGAGAGGGAGGAGAGGAGGAGAGGAGGAGAGGAGGAGAGGGAGGAGAAGAGGAGAGGAGGAGAGGAGGAGAGGGAGGAGAAGAGGAGAGGAGGAGAGGAGGAGAGGGAGGAGAGGAGGAGAGGAGGAGAGGAGGAGAGGGAGGAGAAGAGGAGAGGGAGGAGAGGAGGAGAGGAGGAGAGAGAGGAGAAGAGGAGAGGAGGAGAGGAGGAGAGGAGGAGAGAGAGGAGAGGAGGAGAGGAGGAGAGGGAGGAGAGGAGGAGAGGAGGAGAGGAGGAGAGGAGGAGAGGAGGAGAGGAGGAGAGGAGGAGAGGGAGGAGAGGAGGAGAGGAGGAGAGGGAGGAGAGGAGGAGAGGAGGAGAGGAGGAGAGGAGGAGAGGAGGAGAGGAGGAGAGGAGGAGAGGAGGACAGCTCCAGGAGTGTCCAGTAGGGTTTTGGAGTGATATGGAGCTGTTGTTTCCTCTCCAATTCCTCTTTTTCAATGTGTTGTTGAGGAAGGAATGTCTCTGTTCACCATCCTCACTGGCAGCCTGCCTCCCCTGCCTCCCCTGCCTCCCCTGCCTCCCCTGCCTCCCCTGCCTCCCCTGCCTCCCCTGCTTCCCCTGAATGACTGGGGCTTCATGACTGGGGCTTCATGACTGAGGCTTCATGACTGAGGCTTCATGACTGAGGCTTCATGACTGAGGCTTCATGACTGAGGCTTCATGACTGAGGCTTTATGAGATCCATTTAGCATTTAGCATTTCTTGGTGTGTAGAAGTGACAGTGAGCACCTGTCACTCTTATCTGCTGCACTGATAGAACAGCTGCTCTGAGATCAAACACACCCAGACACACAGCAGCGCCGCCCTGACACACACAACAAACACACAGCAGCTAGCTGTACAGGGAATACAACACCAACAGTAAAGACTTACATGTTTGTCACTCAAAACCAAGACAGAGTTCAGGCAGACAGGCAGGCAGACAGACAGACAGACAGACAGGCAGGCAGGCAGGCAGGCAGGCAGGCAGGCAGGCAGGAAGGCAGGCAGGAAGGCAGACAGACAGACAGACAGACAGACAGACAGACAGACAGACAGACAGGCAGACAGGCAGACAGACAGACAGACAGACAGACAGACAGACAGACAGGCAGACAGACAGGCAGGCAGGCAGGCAGGCAGGCAGGCAGGCAGACAGACATACAGATAGACAGACAGACAGGTAGACAGGCAGGCAGGCTGGCACACAGACAGGCAGGCAGACAGGCAGACAGGCAGACAGACAGGCAGGCAGACAGACAGACAGACAGACAGGCAGACAGACAGGCAGACAGACAGGCAGACAGGCTGGACCCTAACAGAATCTGACAGGAAATCCCTTCAGGCGTTCACACTGATCATCCAACACTGATGTAATGATCCAGATTTCAGTCTAAGAGGAGGAGAGAAGAAGAAGGCTGGAGGGGAGGGGCTGCTGGGGGGGGGGGGGGTCCTGGACACAGATCTTAAGAGGGGCTCTGACATTATTCCCACATGAGACACCCAGAGACCTACAGCATGATGACCATGAGAGAAGACAGGTCTGTACTGGAGCATTATGGGATGCAGCCAGCCACTGCAGCCCTCTGGGGTCACTCAAGGTCACCATCAGGCACCCCACCAGACAGCACAGCTCACCACCACCATCAACACCTGATCTGTCCCACGCTGCATAAAGAGGCTGGACTCTTCCCAGGCACAGAACACAGTACAGCTGGGGGTGGGGAGGTGTGGAGGTGAGGAGGTGTGGAGGTGAGGAGGTGTGGAGGTGAGGAGGTGTGGAGGTGAGGCGGTGTGGAGGTGAGGCGGTGTGGAGGTGAGGAGGTGTGGAGGTGAGGAGGTGGGGAGGTGAGGAGGTGTGGAGGTGAGGCGGTGTGGAGGTGAGGCGGTGGGAAGGTGAGGAAGTGGGGAGGTGAGGAGGTGTGGAGGTGAGGCAGAGTGGAGGTGAGGAGGTGGGGAGGTGTGGAGGTGAGGGGGTTTGGAGGTGAGGAGGTGTGGAGGTGAGGGAGTATGGAGGTGAGGAGGTGTGGAGGTGAGGGGGTTTGGAGGTGAGGAGGTGTGGAGGTGAGGTAGTGCGCAGGTGCATCAGAGGTTAGTTCAAGGGGCTTGCTGATTAAGTGATATTTAGAAAAGCTAGAGGAGGAGTGACACTGATCACAATCTGTACATCAAAGCAGCAGCATCACCTCCACACACACACACACACACACACACACACACACACACACACACACACACACACACACACACACACACACACACACACACACACACACACACACACACACACACACACACACACACACACATACTGCAGTCCCACATGACTCCCTCATCACTCCCTCCATCTCTGTCTCAGCCACAGAAGTGGGACACATCCACATACAGCATCAAAACCAACAACACATTTGGCCTGGGGTGCCATGAACAGCTACCACAACATCAAAACTCTCTCTCTCTCTCTCTCTGCCTCTCTCTCTCTTCCTCTCTCTCAATCTCTCTCTCTCTCCTCCTTTCTTCCTCTCTCTCTATCCCACACCCTCTCTTGATGCATCTCAGTCCATCTCCCTCCACCTCTCTTTCCTTAATCTTAAACTCAGTCCTTTTCTGTATCTCTCTCTCTGTCTCAGCCATCCCCTCACCAAAATGAATGTCCAATCATAATACCCCCCTTTTCTGCTGGTGGTATCTTAATGTATGGGCTGGATCTGCATCTCTGTACCACTGAGTTTTATAGCAAAACAACATCTGGATATTTGTGAGATGGCTTTCTATGGTGCTTCCCATGAAAACCTGCACAATCAAACAACAGATAATATGATTTATTTATTCAGCTGTTAATGTAGCAGCCAGCTGGACAGTCTGGCAGGTAGGGCTGTTCTATTGTTCATCAGTCACTCTGTAAACTTCAATGTCTGGGTGTGCACTGGGCAGATATGATACATTACAATGCAGGGAAACTGTAGACCAGTTAACTGGTAGAGAGGTCTGACACTGACAGTAGAGAACACACACACACACACAAGACACCTGACTACTAACCAGACACACTGCAGCAACTGACTCAGTACAACACACCAACATAAACAAGAGAACCCTGAATTACACAACGCTGAATCCATGAAGGAGGTGAACTTCACCATGCAGACCCTGACACTGACACTGACACTGACACTGACACAGACACAGACACAGACACAGACACTGACACAGACACAGACACTGACACTGACACTGACACTGACACTGACACAGACACAGACACTGACACTGACACTGACACTGACACTGACACTGACACTGACACAGCCACAGACTGGTGGGTGGGGGTCTCAGACTGGAGGTGGTTTTCACTCAGCTTTGAAACAATTTAACGCAACAAAAGCAAGAAAATGTTTTTACAGAGCATGAAACCTCTGCTAATGGATTTGATTGGACGTAATTTTGCATCGGTCCCAGCTGTTTAATCAATTTTGTTTATCGGTTTTGTTGCTGTGCCGCAGAGTATAAACACGACCAGTAAAGTGGGCCACAGAGACACAAAGCACAGCCTTCCCTGAGGAGGGAACATCGTCTACATCTTTGGTGATAAGGCTTCACGCTCCTCCATGTTCAGCTACAGAAGACCCAGCAGAGAACAAAGACAGATATGTTTTATTAGGTCAACTCTGAGTTCCTTTACATAGTGGTAATCCTGCCTCATTTAACACATCAGAGAACTATCATTAATTCGTAGCCCAGAGGAGAGTTTTACCTGAGGGAGAGAGGAGAGCAAGGAGAGAGAAGGGGAGAGGAAGATAAGGGGAGAGATAAAGAGAAGACCAGCAAGGACCTGCACAACTTTGAAAGTCTAGCAGTGAAATTACAATAATCCCACACAACTAATTAACCACACAATTAAAATGACTAATTCTTGCATGCTGAAATCTGTTGGTTTTACTGAAACATCCTTCCATACTTCTCATACCACAGATGAAGGAGCCATCAGCTGGGTGTCCAGCATGAGGGTTCAGACAGCAGTGATGAAGCTCTAAATCCCTCCTACACAGATTTGATTTTACTGCACAGAAATCAGAAAGCGCTTGAAAGCAGCCATGGAGGAGATGAGAATTGAAATGATTTTGAGGTTGTCAAAAACACTAAATCATTTAGCCGTTTTGGACTGCTGGAATAAAGTTGGAAAGAAACCTCCTCAAACCCACAGAAAACGGTCAAACGGTATCTTTAACTCAAAGAATAATGTTGGAATTAGATAAGAACAGTAGTTGTGTGTCCAGAGCAAGGGGCTCTCACAAGGTTTCTGCTTGTGTTGGGACTTCCTTCCTGCCCACTGCTTGTCAGAAGAGCTTTATCCCAGCTTATGTTTCTCCAACTTTAACAATTTCTTCTTGTTTCTTTTTAGATCTCACCTCTTCCTTTCGTCCTGACACTTATCCTCTCTGATCCTTTCTCTCCATCTCTCGGTTTCCACCCACTGCTCTCTCTCTCAATTCTCACCCCTCTGTCTCCCTCTCTCCATCTCCCTCTCTGGGAGAGTTCCTATTCCAAGGTATCATTTCCCTCTCCAGTCAGGACACTAAGCTGTCCCCTCCTCTATCAAGTCACCAGGTGCTCCTCAGAACATCTCAGAACGACACTGAGAGGAAGTCCTGTGAGGCTACACTGTACACCGCTACAGGCTTGCCTCCTCTCCCACCCTGCCCTGTACTCCCTCCTCCTCTCCCTCCCTGCCCTGTACTCCCTCCTCCTCTCCCACCCTGCCCTGTACTCCCTCCTCCTCTCCCTCCCTGCCCTGTACTCCCTCCTCCTCTCCCACCCTGCCCTGTACTCCCTCCTCCTCTCCCTCCCTGCCCTGTACTCCCTCCTCCTCTCCCTCCCTGCCCTGTACTCCCTCCTCCTCTCCCTCCCTGCCCTGTACTCCCTCTCTCCCTCCTCCTCTCCCTCCCTGCCCTGTACTCCCTCCTCCTCTCCCTCCCTGCCCTGTACTCCCTCTCTCCCTCCTCCTCTCCCACCCTGCTCTGTACTCCCTCCTCCTCTCCCACCCTGCCCTGTACTCCCTCTCTTCTCCTCCTCTTCTCCTCCCATTCCCCCCTCTTCTCCCTCTAAATATCTTCAAGACACAGGGTTGTCATAGTGAGGGATTATGGGTTTGGGTTTGCAGAAGTTCAGCTTTTTGGGGGAGTGGGTGTGAGGTGATCTACTTATGGGATCAGGAAAGTTCCAGAATGCTGCCTGTGGCTCTTCCCTGACTCAGTGTTCACCCACATCCTCTCCATCAACTACCCACCAACCTGCTCCATTAGATACTGTATCATCACTGGGTTCAATTAAGGCTGATCCATCACTTCACGAAAGACAGCTCCAAACACACACACATCCACACATGCAAGACACACACACACACACATGCAAGACACACACACACATCCACACATACACTCTGCCCCCACACACACACACACACACACACACACACACACACACACACACACACACACACACACACACACACACACACACACACACACACACACACACACACACACACACACACACTCTGCACAGCCAAACCCATAATCAACAAATGCGTGGGACTCAAAATCAGTTAAGAGCTTATTTATGTACAAATCCCTGATGTGTGTAAGACATTTTCTAACATCCACAAATGCCCATGTCATCTCCCCTTCCTCTTTCATCCTATTTCCTCCTCCTCCTCCTCCTCCTCCTCCTTCTCCTCCTCCTCCTCCTCCTCCTCCTCCTGACCTCCAGCCAGTCGTTTATCAGACTGGCCATCTTGGAGAGAGCCTGTGTTCTCCAGCGGCTATTTTAGTATGAAGCCACATCTCCACATGAATGTGGATGAGAGCAAACAGGACAGCAGGAGGCTACAGACTCAGAGATCACAGGAGCAGCAACATCTCTCCTGACACACGTCTACACATGTTCAGCATGTATTTATGAAGCATATTGGAAAGTCCAAATGGCTAACGTGAAATGCCAAATGATGTAAGAAACATCATTCTCATTTAATTAAGCTTGACAACACATAATGTATGCAGTAAAGATTTGAATCAGCCCTTATTAAGAGCCAGGATTGAAGGATCTGTCCTCTAAAAACAGTATCAATGTCAACAGCAAAAAAATACTTTTTAATTTCCTTTCTTAATAGTTTTGTCAGACAGGTATCTGGTCTGTTTCCCAGCAGCAGTGTACAGATCTTGGAGAAGAGGAGCTCTAATTGTAGACGATGGACTCCTTTAGGGAGAAGCACCAAACCAGCACAGATGGGCTTTGTGCTCGCTGGAGGAAACTCTGTCTCCTCAAAGGCTATATCAGGCAGCTTTGCCAAACTAAGGGGATAAAAATAGCAGTGAGTTAAGCGAGGGCCTGGATCCTTACATCAAAATAACCAGCACCTCAGACAGATGCAGAGAAAAGCCTCCGACCAAACGACAGCACGGGGGGAGAAGAGGCAGGAAGCTCTGCAGGATACACAGAGCTGCTGTCTGTTACAGGATTTACCTCTAAAACACTGCTGATGCTTTTCAACATGAAAACCAGAGAGTAAACTGTGGAGCTGGTGGAAGAGCACATGTCCTTGGGTACAATGTGGAAGGTAATATTAGAGATGCTGAAACTACGTCAGTTCTGTGACCTTTACACAGACGCACAAACACACACACACACACATTCATAGTCATGTATACAGTGAATCACAGGGACTGTGCACACATGTTGAACCACACACAAAAAAGCACACACGCACACACATACACACACACACGCACAGACTTCAGAGGAACCTCCTGATGGCGTGACGCTTTCTGAAAGCACAAGGTACACGTGTGTGTGTGTGTGTGTGTGTGTGTGTGTGTGTGTGTGAGTAAGCTTGCAGAATAGGAGAGTGTAGACAGAAAAAGAGAGAGTCTGATTAGAGGCCAGTGTGTGTTTGTGCCTCTGGCTGTGTGAGTGCATGATGGGCAACCAGGGACCAGGGAAAGAAAGATAAGGAGAGAGGGAGCAGTGTGTGATAGGAGGATGAGGAGAGAGGGAGCAGTGTGATAGGAGGATGAGGAGAGAGGGAGCAGTGTGATAGGAGGATGAGGAGAGAGGGAGCAGTGTGATAGGAGGATGAGGAGAGAGGGAGCAGTGTGATAGGAGGATGAGGAGAGAGGGAGCAGTGTGTGATGGGAGGATGAGGAGAGAGGGAGCAGTGTGATAGGAGGATGAGGAGAGAGGGAGCAGTGTGTGATAGGAGGATGAGGAGAGAGGGAGCAGTGTGATAGGAGGATGAGGAGAGAGGGAGCAGTGTGATAGGAGGATGAGGAGAGAGGGAGCAGTGTGATAGGAGGATGAGGAGAGAGGGAGCAGTGTGTGATAGGAGGATGAGGAGAGAGGGAGCAGTGTGTGATGGGAGGATGAGGAGAGAGGGAGCAGTGTGATAGGAGGATGAGGAGAGAGGGAGCAGTGTGTGATAGGAGGATGAGGAGAGAGGGAGCAGTGTGATAGGAGGATGAGGAGAGAGGGAGCAGTGTGATAGGAGGATGAGGAGAGAGGGAGCAGTGTGATAGGAGGATGAGGAGAGAGGGAGCAGTGTGATAGGAGGATGAGGAGAGAGGGAGCAGTGTGTGATGGGAGGATGAGGAGAGAGGGAGCAGTGTGATAGGAGGATGAGGAGAGAGGGAGCAGTGTGTGATAGGAGGATGAGGAGAGAGGGAGCAGTGTGTGATAGGAGGATGAGGAGAGAGGGAGCAGTGTGATAGGAGGATGAGGAGAGAGGGAGCAGTGTGATAGGAGGATGAGGAGAGAGGGAGCAGTGTGATAGGAGGATGAGGAGAGAGGGAGCAGTGTGATAGGAGGATGAGGAGAGAGGGAGCAGTGTGTGATGGGAGGATGAGGAGAGAAGATAAGCAAAGAAAAAGAGGGAAAGAAACAGAGAAAGGAGAGAAAGGACAGTCCATTAATGTCTGAACGTTCCAGCAGTCATTTCCTCTCTGTTCATCACTTGCAGCTCTCTGAGATTTAAAATATTTAAATCTGTAATCTGTCAGTATTATGAGGTTAACACACACCAGTGACACACTGTGTCTTATCCTGCTACAACTGGAGCAGCCAGTCCATTCACACAAACACAAAACACACACACGTACTGGACCACACACACACACACTACACATGTTACACACACAAACACACACACACACTACCCATGTTACACACACACACAAACTACACGTTACACACACACTACACATGTTACACACACACACTACACATGTTACACACACAAACACACACATTACACATGTTACACACACACACACACTACACATGTTACACACACACAACACATGTTACACACACAGATGTTACAGACACATTACAGATGTTACACACACACACACAAACAAACAATACAGATGTCACACACACAACAGATGTTAGACACACACACACACGCTGCAGATGGTACACACAAGTAGCACACGAACACTCATGTGCACCAACATGCACAAACACCCTACAGATGTCACACATGGATACACACACACATCAGTCACATAAGCACAGCCAACACATCCGCTAGCGTGTACACACACACACACACACACTACACGCGTCACCAGCGCACTCTTTCCGCCCCCATTGTTCCCACTGCTGTCCTGTCACACACACACACACACACACACACACACACACACACACACACACACACACACACACACACTCACTAACAAACCAGCATTCCCTCTTAAAAACCCAGAATTAATAAAGCAGAGAGAATCAACTGAATGGGATTAAGGCAGTGAGGGTTAGTGACCCACATATGAGGCTTCTTCATGGAGGCCCTTCAGTACAGCTGCATGTCTTCATGACACTCTTCTCTGACTAAGCTTCTTAAAGACTGCCCTGGGGGGGAGGGGGGCGGGGGGGGGGTGGAAGTACACTCAGACCTTATTGCCTCTCATATACCCAGGAATTATACCCCTCAACCTCCCCCCCTCCTCTCCCTGTGTGTCTCTTTATTCCAGGAATCCACCCCCCCTCTCTCTCTCTCTCTCTCTCTCTCTCTCTCTCTCTCTCTCTTTCTCTCTCTCTCTCTCTCTCTCTCTCTCTCTCTCCCTCCTCGTAGTCTTTGGCTTTCTGTTAATGAAATTAGCCCCTCTCTCCCTTATCACTGTGGCTCTGTCCTAATTCCAGGAGTGTTCCAGCTCCATCAGCTTCGTCCCTGCTTCTCTGTCCCGATGTGCAGAGGGGCGTCTGTTCGTGACATCATCAACCCTCACAGCTGCCCTCACCACAACACTGATCAGGAACCATCTTGTTTAAATCGTTGGGTTAGGGTCAGGAGTGTCCTGTCCCGCTGTGTCCAGACTCTCACCCCTCACCGCTCTTGTTTCCCTCCAGCTAACGCTTGTTTACAAACATGTGCCAAAAACACATCATCCTCCAGCCAACCGACAGCCAATAGGCAGACTTTCATAGAAGCTTCTCTAGGTGTGGTTACACTCACTGAAGATGCTCGTAATCTCTACTGATGTGAAACAACCAGCAGCATTGGTTGGCATCTTCCTCATCCTCTCTCTCCCTCGCCGTGGCAACACTCCCCTGCCTATATCCATCCGCTCGTTTACTTCCTCCCACACAAACATCGCTCCCTCTCTCTACCACTCCCTCTCTCCCTCCCTCTCTCTCCCTCCCTCTCTCTCTCCCTCTAGCCCTCTAGCCCTCTATCCCTCTCTCACTACTTCACTACTCTCTCCACACAATGCATTTTTGAAAGGTCATCCACTCTTTTAAATGGAAAACAATCAGAATCCCCCTTGTCTTCCTCTTTTCCGCTTCGTACTACGATGGATGTCCTTGATTTAAACCCAACAGCCCACAGCTCTGAGGCTGGGGTTCTGTGGCTGTGCGTGTTCACTATTAAAACAACAGAGCTCCAACTTCTGGCAGGCAGACAGAGAGAAAAGACACACAGAACATCTGTTAAGTAGACAGAGTGACGAAGTCCAGAGGCATCTTGTTCTACAGATTGACTCACTGGCACAGTATTCTTGGTCCACAGACATTGCAGAATAATCCCAGTGTCCTCACATCTCCAGGCACTGGTCATTGAGGATTTGGCTCAAGGATTTGCTTTTGCAAACACACCATACAGTATCATGTCATTGAATTATTCAATCTCTTAAAAGTACTTCTGAATTCTGCTATTAACAAAATTACATTCCCATTAAGAATGACTAAACCTGCCTCCGCATGGGCGTTCCATTAGAAGAGCTAAACGCAAATCTAGAAGTGTTGAAACATAATGGTTCTGTTAAGAGACGGACTCATCTTTTGACAGCCAGCATAAATGCCTCTCTCTTTCTGTCTCCATCTCTCTCCCCCTTTCTCTCTCTCTCCATCTCCCTCTCTCCCTCCTCCCTCTCTTTCTCTCTCTCCCTCCCTCTCTTTCTCTCTCTCCCTCCCTCTCTTTCTCTCTTTCCCTTTCCCTCCCTCTCTCTCTCTCTCTCTCTCTCCTCTCTCTCTCTCTCTCTCTCTCTCTCTCTCTCTCTCTCTCTCTCTCTCTTAATCACCCTTATATCCATGGCTTTGCCTGGCAGGATTAGGAGCGTGCTCTCCCTCCACTGTCCTCCATCCACACCAATCTGATTTGGCATCAGCAGATGTGACTCCTTTTCTGCCTTGTCAGCACTGCACACCACTGTTGTGAAGAGCACTTAAAGAATCCAAAGACTTCTCCCATCATTTCCATTTTAAGTGGCTGTAGCTTAAAGAATGAATTCTCTGTCTAAATGATTCTGCCCCCCCCCCCCCTCCCCCCCCAGGCTGGCTCACACACCTGCATCAGAACATGGAGATCTGAAAGCAGCCATCTTTATATTACACCTGTTTTGTTTGAGAACCTCATGATGTCACGTTTCAAATTAGACCATCAGAAGGCCCTCTATCTACCAGGCTGTACCTGAACACTGTACGCTCTGTACCTGCACACTGTACGCTCTGTACCTGAACACTGTAAGCTCTGTACCTGAACACTGTACGCTCTGTACCTGAACACTGTAAGCTCTGTACCTGAACACTGTAAGCTCTGTACCTGAACACTGTAAGCTCTGTACCTGAACACTGTACACTCTGTACCTGAACACTGTACGCTCTGTACCTGCACACTGTAAGCTCTGTACCTGCACACTGTACGCTCTGTACCTGCACACTGTACGCTCTGTACCTGAACACTGTACGCTCTGTACCTGAACACTGTAAGCTCTGTACCTGAACACTGTAAGCTCTGTACCTGCACACTGTACGCTCTGTACCTGCACACTGTACGCTCTGTACCTGCACACTGTACGCTCTGTACCTGCACACTGTACGCTCTGTACCTGAACACTGTACACTCTGTACCTGAACACTGTACGCTCTGTACCTGAACACTGTAAGCTCTGTACCTGAACACTGTACACTCTGTACCTGAACACTGTACGCTCTGTACCTGAACACTGTACGCTCTGTACCTGAACACTGTAAGCTCTGTACCTGAACACTGTAAGCTCTGTACCTGAACACTGTACGCTCTGTACCTGCACACTGTACGCTCTGTACCTGCACACTGTCTCATCTGCATAAACTCATAGACCAGAGATCCAACAGCCACACCCCCACCTGTGTGTCAGCAGTGAAATGACAAAACTACAAGGAGAAAAACACAGAAACGATTGCAGGTTTGGCCTGCGGGAGGTGTGCGTGTGCGTGTGCGTGTGTGTGTGTGTGCGTGTGAGTGTGTGTAAGGGGGGGTTGCAGTCTTGGGGCTGCTTCTGGAAATATCAGAGATCTTTTCCGACAAGGTTAGAGGAACTCTGTCAGGGCAGATTTAGTTCCTGTTCCATGAAGCTCACTGGTGACACCTCAAATGCAATAAGCAGGGTTATAAAACACACACACACACACACTGCCTCACAACTCTACCTCACCCCTCTACCTCACCCCTCTGCCTCACCTCTCTATCTCACCCCTCTGCCTCACCCCTCTGCCTCACCCTTCTGCCTCACCCTTCTGCCTCACCTCTCTGCCTCACCTCTCTGCCTCACCCCTCTGCCTCACCTCTCTACCTCACCCCTCTACCTCACCTCTCTACCTCACTCAGACAGACAGCACTGTGCTCAGGGAGGTGCAGAGATAGCAGGAGGTACAGAGCTAGCAGGAGGTGCAGAGCTAGCAGGAGGTGCAGAGCTAGCAGGAGGTGCAGAGCTAGCAGGAGGTGCAGAGCTAGCAGGAGGTGCAGAGCTAGCAGGAGGTGCAGAGCTAGCAGGAGGTACAGAGCTAGCAGGAGGTGCAGAGCTAGCAGGAGGTGCAGAGCTAGCAGGAGGTGCAGAGCTAGCAGGAGGTACAGAGCTAGCAGGAGGTGCAGAGCTAGCAGGAGATGCAGAGCTAGCAGGAGGTGCAGAGCTAGCAGGAGGTGCAGAGCTAGCATGCATAATCCACCACATAATACGACCATCACACTTCACATCTAAAGGAACACAACACACACTGGGGTCCAGCCTTCATGCAGTCAAATTCCCCACAACTCCAACCTTCCCCCCAACGCCAAACTTTGCTTATTCAGAGGTCACCATGACAACTCTTTGCTGGACATTTTCTCTTCCCTCTTTCCAGACTCAACTCTCACACACTTAATTATTCCTCCAACCACCACAATGAGACCATTTATCCAGGAAGATGAAGCAGTAACAGAACAAGAGAGCTGCCGAAGAAACTGCTTTTCTTCTGCCTCTATCTCTCTATCTATCTCTCTATCTATCTCTTTATCTCTATCTATCTCTATCTAACTATCTCTATCTATCTCTCTATCTCAACAACATCCATGATTTCATGAGCTGGTGGAGGGAACCCTGCAGTTGCTTTACATGCTTGTTGAAGATAAAAGTTCATCAGAAAAACTAAACAGACACTGTTGATCCATGAAGCCTGTAACTGGCACTTTGGATAAGGCATGTTTATAAAACAGACAGTGGGATGTTTCCCGATTGCCATCTTGATTAGAAACACAACAGAAAATATCTTTAAAACAGAACTTAGGGCCACATCCTGCTGGAGAGTCAACACCTTCTCCTCAAACTCCACAATTTACACAAAAACTGATTCCATTCAAACATGACAGGTTTAGAAGGTTTCATGAGGTAGTGTGTGCTGGACTGGACACACAGTAAAGCACCATGCTGTCCTTCAGTAACAAGTGCTTCATCATGATCTTAAGACACATTACTGCCTACATTTAACACGTTATGTAATACTTTAAAGTTTCAAACCAAATCACACAAGCCATGGTGCCCATTTTCAAATGCTGGCACTCACAACATTACTAAATTAAAACATTACTAAATTAAAACATTACTGAATTAAAACATTACTGAATTAAATCATAACCCTCAAACCTGCACTGCCTTCATGCACAGCATCAAACATCAATCCAACATGCAATCATGATGTGTGTCTGATTAAAGTGTTATTCCATCTATTGGAGCGTCATTAGACTCTACAGACATGAGATGATTTAAATCTTCCTAAATGAGAGTGAGACTCACCTGCTGTGAGACACTTCTGCTCCCATGCCTGTCCTCCTGATCATCTGATCTCTCAACACTTCATGTTCTCTCCGTCTGTCCTTCCACGGTATCCTCGAGCTTCTGAGCGTCCTTTTACCGTTAACATCCTTCCGCGTGCTCTCTGTTGGACATGCTCGTGCTTTGCCCTCTGTTTCCCTCCGGTGCTCGGTCCTCCGGTGCTCAGTCCTCCAGTGCTCGGTCCTCCGGTGCACGGTCCTCCGGTACTCGGTCCTCCGGTGCTCGTTCCTCCGGTGCTCGGTTCGTCGTTGCTCTGTCCTCGCGCGTCTGATGTTCTCGCCTCCACTCTTCGCGAGGTCTCTCCACAAGAGCTCCACGAGAGCGCGCTGCGCGAGCTCACATCATTTTTCGGGTGCGCCAATGGAAACGAGTTCCAAGGTAACCAAGGGCAACACATCACACAGGAGAAGAGAAGACGTGGAAAAGTATTTTTTTGATTAAAGAGAACAAGAGAAGAGAACAAGAGAAGAGAACACGAACCTTACATGATGTTTCTTCTTAATGAAGCAGGGACACCTGGGATTTGCACAGCATGATTCTCTCGAATCCCCAAAAGATCTGAATATGTTAATAACCGCAAAACTACATCTCAATGTTTCATTAACTGTCTTTTTTCCTTTGTAGCCTACTTTTAAATCAACAGAAAAGGATGTCTTATTTACACACAGACAGACACACTTTGGCCGGTATCATCTGTTTGGATGTGGTCTGATGTTCTACACACACCCAGCAGGGTACACCCCCACCAGGGTACAGACCCACCAGGGTACACCCCCACCAGGGTACACCCCGACCAGGGTACAGACCCACCAGGGTACACCCCCACCAGGGTACACCCCCACCAGGGTACAGACCCACCAGGGTACAGACCCACCAGGGTACATCCCCACCAGGGTACACCCCCACCAGGGTACAGACCCACCAGGGTACACCCCCACCAGGGTACAGACCCACCAGGGTACACCCCCACCAGGGTACACCCCCACCAGGGTACACCCCCACCAGGGTACAGACCCACCAGGGTACACCCCCACCAGGGTACACCCCCACCAGGGTACAGACCCACCAGGGTACAGACCCACCAGGGTACACCCCCACCAGGGTACACCCCCACCAGGGTACAGACCCACCAGGGTACACACCCACCAGGGTACACCCCCACCAGGGTACAGACCCACCAGGGTACATCCCCACCAGGGTACACCCCCACCAGGGTACAGACCCACCAGGGTACACCCCCACCAGGGTACAGACCCACCAGGGTACACCCCCACCAGGGTACACCCCCACCAGGGTACACCCCCACCAGGGTACAGACCCACCAGGGTACACCCCCACCAGGGTCCAGCAGTGTAAACATCATGGCCAACACTGTGGTGTTCCTCTGTAGAAGCTGAGTCTGACATGAGGCTTCAACAGGTGGATCAGATCAGTGTGTCCCTCAGGAGATAAGAAATCCCTTTATTAATCCCCCGGGGGGGAATTGCAGTCCACTGCAGCTGCATGTTTCAAATGTGCATGAAGGTACATTCTAAACATGGATACAAACATGATCTGATGTGCTTCAGTCTACAGACATGTCACCTCACATGTGTACATGTAAAGTACATATGTTCATTAGTCAGTTACCTGTGGATGTACAGCTGCTACATGTATGTGAGCATCACATGGTCTCTTACACAGCATGTTCATAGCTGGCAGAGGTTCATGACCTCTGGCTCTGTACTGCAGACTGTCTGATGTGATGACTGCCAGGAGAGCGACAGACTGTGTTTGCTTCTAGTCAGCCGGTCTGTACTGAAGTGATACTTGACTAAACTAGGCAAGGGGCAAGTGACAGTTAGACACAAGCTTGGCTGTTATGTTCATATTTCCATATTTATTGTTTGGAGCCCTGGAGCAGGACAGAGGAATGCCAAATGAGAAGTTGGATGGCAGAAGCTGACACACGCCAGAATAACAGACAGGACTAGTGACTCTGCTGTGTCATACAGTATAGATTAGAGTTAGAATGCTGATTAGATCAAGATATTCCTTCATGTGTTTGTATTACGGCCTGTGTGTAAAGGTGTGTGTGTTTATGTTTGCATGTCTGGGATCAACTCTGCCTGAATGAGAGACAAATAAGGGCCAATGTTGGAGCCCTCTGGGCCCAAAACACACACACACATACCCAGAGTTCAAATAACCACTACAAAGTCTAATTATGTTCTGTATAAATGTATGCATTGGTGTTGTCAGTTATTCCCCAATAATTATTCGGAACGCTTACAAGGTGAAGGTCCTTCAGGGGAAAAGCAGGCAGGTTTACAGTAATGCCAATTTCACCCTGCATGCTTCTGGAACAATATAGCCAACAGCTTCAAGACTGGAACGTGAAATTTCACCGTCCTGCTTTCTGAAGTTAGGTAATTGTGGTGGAGCTGGTTAAGGAGGATCAGACTAATGTAACACCCCCACCCAGGTTCACTGGCACTCTGCAGGTCTTGAACCCAGGTCTCCGGCATGGGAGACGGACGCTCTAATAAGGAGGCTAAAGGCTAAAACCCCTAGTGTCCGTCGCTAGAGAATCCTTTGAGATCAGAGGAGGGAGGTTTACTGCACAGCTACTACCAGCTGGCATCCGTTACACTAACATCCTGACTGCACCTGCTGCTATCTTAGGAAGTTGCTGTGCTTCTGGTTCATGGTTCTGTTGACCCAGACCACTGACCTGACCTCAACTGGAAATGGGTTACTTCCTGTCTAGGAGAGCCTTTACCAGACAACTGTAACTTTAATGCTCCTTCCAACACCTAGGATCCAATATGGAGCTCAACATCACATGCTTTCTCTCTCTTCACTCTCTCTCTCATTCTTTTGTGTTTGTATCTGTCTTCCACCCTCTCCCCCTCTTTTTTACCTGGTGTCTTTCTCTATCCCCCCATGTGTGGTGTGTCCACAGTCATCTCCTCCCTCCTCCCCCCCGTGCTCCTCCATGTCTCCCCCCATGTCTCCCCCCTCTTCACTGAGACCGTGAGCTGACAGCTGGGGATTCCTGGAGGCTCCGCCCTTCGACAGGGAGAACTAATTAGCAGGTTTCCTCCTGTCAACACGGCTCCAGATGGGTTCCCACAATGCACTGCCAATGTCAGTGGAACAGGAGCTTGGCCACACAGGTGGAGGAGAAGAGAGGGAGAGAGAGAGAGAGAGAGAGAGAGAGAGAGGGAGGGAGGGAGGGAGGGAGGGAGGGAGGGAGGGAGGGAGGGAGGGAGGGAGAGGGAGAGAGAGAGAGGGAATGAGAGACAGAGACGGAGAGGGAGAGAGAGAGAATGAGAGACAGAGACGGAGAGGGAGAGGGAGAGAGAGAGAGAGGGATATCTGTGCTTTCCCCTTCTCTCTCTCTCTCTCGCTCTCTTAAGCTGTTTCTCACTTTCTCTCCTCACAGATACATGGATAAACATTTAACATTTGACTGAACCATTTGATATGGTTTGACAAGCATAAATTCTCTTAGATTTTATGGGTGATGATTACACATCAAGCTCGTTATAAATGATCCTTTGCTGAATTAGCCTAACCAACGTCACCGAATTGATTGGAGAATAAAAAAAAAGAGATGAAACCCAAAAAGGCTGTTTACCTTTCTCAGAAGGACCGTAGTGCCATTTCTTCAAGTATTAGATGCCTAAAGCTATAGCTAAAGAACATTAGGCCCCCTGCTAGCCAAACTCGACATGCTTCACCAGAAATAGTTCTGGAAGCAGTAGATGTTACCTGTTCAATCTGTGAAAACAGAATAAAAGAGCTCTCTGGGTTGTAGCTGACAGCATGGTGTGCTGGGCAGAGCTGTGGGCAGTATGGACAGCAGACAGCTCACATTATTGATATAAAAGCATACAAATACAGTCCACAACCAGACACATAATCCATTTTTACTAGTGTTTTGATTTCAGAAGATTCCTATGAACACACAGTGTGCTGCACTTTTGAGTTAGCAACAATTTATAACCTGGTCAGGTACAGTGTGCTCCAGTTCCTGGCTGTGTGACTGTTTCATACAGAGAGAGACCCTCCAGTCTGTACAGTCTAGCAGTGGGCTCAGCACATTCTGGGGTCTACAGATGAAGAATAGCCATTTGGCTAAATCTGCTGGATTTACAGTCATGTTCATTAATGTGCCCTGCCCCAGTAAATAAAGACATGAATACAAACTCAGCAGGAGAGTCACGTATGAGGAGAAAACATTAAGTTATCACAAGTGTCAATTATTGATCACAGAGAGGAGAAATAACAGGAACTTCCACACATAAACAAGCGTGTAGAAAAAACACGAATGAGAGTAAAGAGATTTGGAAGCGACAAAGTTTGTATTTCACAAGCTCAGTTTGACTTAAACCAACATTGGGTGTTCGCTTAATTAATTCTGAGAATGCCTTCTGAAGTATAACTTAGCTTAGTTCAGTTAAGAAGCTTACTGTGTACTGCTCAACATCCAAACACAGAGATGACACCTCTGTGTGTGTGTGTGTGTGTGTGTGTGTGTGTGTACCTGAAACACAGAGGTGACACTGCTGTGTGTGTGTGTGTGTGTACCTGAAAGGTTGGCTGGTGTTATAAAACTGCAGCATCAGCAACAATGTTGATTTGCTTGGAAAGGCCAGGTCCTTCCTCTTTGAACTGGTGCTTCTCCCATACATCTATTATTACACACACACACACACACACACACGCACGCACGCACACACACACACACACACACACACACACACACACACACACACACACACACAGGCTTGCATTCTGTGCAGCACAATCACAAACATAGTTACTAGCTTAAATTGAGATCCCGATAAGGAACCTCTTGGACGATTTCTTTCACTGTCATGTCAAATTTTCAAGATTGAACAAAACATTTACTGTGAGAGCTGCAAACACAGACAGGCAGACAGACAGACAGACAGACAGACAGACAGGCAGACAGACAAGCAGACAGGCAGACAGACAGACAGACAGACAGACAGACAGACAGACAGGCAGGCAGACAGGCAGACAGGCAGACAGGCAGACAGGCAGGCAGGCAGACTATTGCTCCAATGATCTCAGCCTCCCCCAGAAACAGAAGCCTGAATCTGCCACCTGCAAAGACTCCATCTGTTCTTTCCCTCCTTTCCTCTCCTCCTCTCTCAGTCTCCCACTTTCTCCCAAATCCTTCTGTCTTCCTCTGTCTCTTTTCCTTCCATGTCTAAATAATGAAAATATAAAGGATGTGTGTCTCCCACCCTATACAGACATATTCCAGCAAACACTTGAATGACTAAGTGCATCTTTTGAGTACTGGTCAGAGGTTGGTGTAGAGGTTGGGGGGGTGGGGGGGTGGAGGTGGGGAGGGGGGTGGTGCTAAGAGCCCTCGCCCCCTGGAGAACAGGACTGATGTCCAGGGATCACCGTGGTGACGGAGTGAGGACCCACACATTTCTCTTCATCAAAGCTTCAATAATGCAGGAGGTCCACATGAATAATTTTCCCCCTAATGGATGTTGCATGCTTAGAAAGAGGTTCCAGTTCCAGTTGTAAAAAATTCAGCATGTGAAATGATGCGTCTCTATGTGAAATGATGAGTTGCTATGTGACAAAGTGATTTTTCTTTTTTTATGCAAGAGGAGAGTCATCCAAATGTATCAAGGATCCTCAGACAGAAAGAAGAGCTGTTAAAAGACAAGAGTCTGACAAAGAAGAGAAGATTCTTAATAACCCAGTATTTTAACATTTGGTGGCAGTTTTTAAATAACTAAATGTCTTAAAAATGAAAAATAATTTGGTCAGGAATCGCAATAATTATTGCATATTTTTGCATAATGTATCCAACTGTTGTGAGTTTACTTTGCATTTCTATTACATCATGTTGCTTGTTGTTGCTGTAGTGTTACTGAGGGACTGAAAAAAAGACAAGCAACCACTAACTCCTTAAAAAACAGGAAAACATCCTGTTTTGCAGGAAGGAATCCAACAACAGTACCACCAAATTCCAATTTCAGTCTCAGATTGGAAATCAATGGAAGAGAAAAGCCCAACAGCAGAGGTGGAAGCGGCAGATTGAATTGGCCCTTCCCTCTGAATGTAGATCAGCAGGTTGTGAGCACATTAGTCCTGATCCAGAACAGCACAGATCGCCCTGCGCTGCATATCCAGCCTGTCAACAGGCAGTGAGCAGAATGACAGTGTGGATGGGAACAGCTGAACAACATATCAGGTAAGACATGATGCCCTGTATGTGTGACTGAGGAACTTTACAACTAAAATACTTTTCTTTCATTCCTTTCAAGATGCTTGAGAATGAGCTGGAACACTGCATCAAGAAGAATGTGTGTGTGTGTGTGTGTGTGTGTGTGTGTGTGTGTGTGTGTGTGTGTGTGTGTGTGTGGGCCTCATCATCTGTTATAGAGTCACAGAAGACAGTGCCTCATCTCTGTAGAGCACAGCTGCTGATTCTGAGGTGCTGTCCACTTTCTATCTTCTGTCCCTCTCCTCTGTCCTCTATCATCTGCTAAGACTACAGATTACATTTTAATGGGAAAAGGTTGTAGGAAACAGTCTTGTTAGATTTCATCCAGGTTATGTCCAATAGCTGTTTCCAGTAGAGTAGGTTGACTATTAATACTCCTCTCCTATCTTACCTGCCTCCACAGCTCTGTTATACAATATGCATATACTATCAAAGTATGAAATCAGCCATGACTATTTAATGAAGACTGGAAGAGAGGGAATAGGCACCAAACAGAGAAGTTGATTTGCTGGAGGCAACATGGGATTGTTTTAAAGAAGCATATCCGTCACACTGAAGGAAACCTGGAGAGGAGAGGAAGGGTTGCCACAGGCTTCGGGGCGTTCCGCGTGTTCATCTAAGAACTACAATGAAATGATGCTTCCTTTTGATTAAGAACATCACACACGTGTCTAAAGGCATTCTTCATGCTTGCAGCACAGTCACCCGTCGCTTAGAGACAGAGTAACAGCTGGAACAGGTACATCTAGGTGAACGGCTGCTCTGGAAAAATCAGTTTCCTTTTTAGGCCCAGCAGAGGATGAAATCGATGGATCAGTCCAGCAACAGGCAGCAAATGTTCAGCAAGGTAAACATCAGTTTCAGTGATGTATAATTTAGTATTGCTCACTATTGTGAACAAGTTCTCCTGATCTTGCAGCTAACAGCCCAGTGTTTGATATGCTGCCTCAGCATCACAGCTCTGACCCTGGCCTCTCCAGCCTCACAGCTCTGACCCTGGCCTCTCCAGCCTCACAGCTCTGACCCTGGCCTCTCCAGCCTCACAGCTCTGACCCTGGCCTCTCCAGCATCACAGCTCTGACCCTGGCCTCTCCAGCCTCACAGCTCTGACCCTGGCCTCTCCAGCATCACAGCTCTGACCCTGGCCTCTCCAGCCTCACAGCTCTGACCCTGGCCTCTCCAGCCTCACAGCTCTGAAGCAGCCTGGATACTGGACAGCAGGATGTTTAAGTGTCCAGGTACCACGAGTCCTGAAGTAAAGTTAGTGTTCCGCCTACATGAACCTATTTTGGAAGCGCTTTGCCCCCCCAGCTTTACCTCCACAAACCAGACAGCCTCGCAAAGCAGCGCTCCGCTCTCTGGGACCGAGTTGCTAGGCAACTGAAGACACTTGCTGCAGCTGGCCTGAAATGATTCTTTGATTCGAGGAAAGATCTTCCAGAACCACCGAGAGAGAAGGGACATTCCACAGGAAACTCTATTGTACAACACTTGTAACAAGTTATAATTATGTCACTTCTATGTTGCATGTCTTTCACATACATTGAATAAAAAACTAAACACTCATGTTAATGAGTAATCGACAGTATTGTGCAGAGCAAAACATATATACTGTTTAATGAATATGTGTGTTTAGGCATGATTTGTAATTTAAATGAATAAAGCCACCAATCAAAGGCTTGTTTTCTACATTTGAAACATCACTGATGCATCAATCTACATGTTTACATGTTCCAGTCAACACCACACAACCGTACACAGAACCAGACTAGACTAGATCATCATCCTCGTCCCCTGACTCTGAGTCCAACACTGCTGAGAGTGATAGGTCTGCAGTGCACCAAGCATGGGAGGGATATGTTAATGTGCAGCTGGGCTCGTTAGCATGTGGGCAGCAGCAGTCATTACCATCCTCAGAGGTGACTGTGTCTGCTGTGTAAACTCCACAGGGCGAGGTGTGAGCAAGGTCGAAGGTTATATCCTCAATGCAGACAGGGACCTCTGGTTTGGACACTGTGTGGGCCATGATGTGTCTGGGAAAGGCTGGGATATGAACAAGAGACATGATATGGAACATTTCAATTAGAAACATTACCCTCAATTATTTACTGTACATACATTCCAGAATGATTCATCTCCCACAGGATCATGTATTGATAGTCTGTAAGGTGGTTCACTCATTCAGTCATGGTTTCAAGCTTCAACACGTTGCCATGTCGACACATTGACGTCAAACATGAGTCAACATCGTCCCCTTGTGTTGAAATGGAAAAGTACAACTGATGGACATTCAGTGCCGGAGATCAAATGAAAGGTTGTATGGTGGATAGTTATGTCTTGAAAATATGGGTTAGGGTTTGCTGGTAACTTAAAAAGGTGTATTGTGTTGACCTGACAGGATAGTTGAAGGGATGGAAGATCACTTCTGCAGGTGTGTAAGACTGACCGTGCTGAGGGCATCATCTTTAGATCTACTGACCGTGCTGAGGGCATCATCTTTAGATCTACTGACCGTGCTGAGGGCATCATCTTTAGATCTACTGATCGTGCTGAGGGCATCATCTTTAGATCTACTGATCGTGCTGAGGGCATCATCTTTGGATCTACTGACCGTGCTGAGGGCATCATCTTTAGATCTACTGACCGTGCTGAGGGCATCATCTTTAGATCTACTGACCGTGCTGAGGGCATCATCTTTAGATCTACTGACCGTGCTGAGGGCATCATCTTTAGATCTACTGACCGTGCTGAGGGCATCATCTTTAGATCTACTGACCGTGCTGAGGGCATCATCTTTAGATCTACTGACCGTGCTGAGGGCATCATCTTTGGATCTACTGACCGTGCTGAGGGCATCATCTTTGGATCTACTGACCGTGCTGAGGGCATCATCTTTAGATCTATTGACCGTGCTGAGGGCATCATCTTTAGATCTACTGACCGTGCTGAGGGCATCATCTTGCTATAGAAGAGCTCCTCGCTGTTCTGTTCTGATGAATGTGAGTTGATGGCAGACAGGTGTGAAGTCAGACAGGTGAGTCATGGCCACACCCACCACAGAGAGACAGACCTAAATGAAACGTGAACCAAACTCACCACTAGGGGGCAGAAGTAGAGGACATGACAGAGTGGAAGAACTCCTTGTGAGGACATGTGATGTCAGCTCCAAGTAGGACGACTCAGGAGATTCTTGTCATCAGAAGATCATTAATACATAAACAAATAACAATTGTAACAAAGTTTCAACTTGTTTGCTTTTTCTAGCAGCCTCCAGTACACAGTGTCACCTCTGTCACTCATGACTTGTTGTGGATACATGATGTCAACTATGAAGAAGACAGCAGCTTCCTCACATGCAGATCTAACTGTCCTCTTAGAAACAGCTGTGTCTTTATCAGGTGACTCCAGGACACCTGACATTCAGGACTGACTGTCTGGATTATTAGACTACGGGCCCTGTGTAACACCAGCAGATGTCCCTGTTTAACCATCAGAAACCTTTTACTAACGTACTGAAACTGCTTCAGTCAAATACCCATAACAACGTCACTCTTTATTGTTAATGTGGAGGTTATAATATGAATCTTAACACATTGATATCGTAACAGAACATATAACAGTGCTACATTTCACTAGTTGATTCTGTGCCAGTATCATAGCCCTCTGCAGCTCTAAGTGCTGCAGACCAGAGTGTCCTCAGTAGTCAGGTTCTTCTGAAGTTCTGCTGAGCAGCTGACTGACCCCCCTGACCTCTGACCCCTGTGTGGCTTCCTGTGTAGCATCTGCAGGCAGTGAGTCTGCAGCTCCTTGTTCATGCAGAGCAGCACCACAGGGCTGGACAACAGGGGCAGGTCAGTCAGGACGTCCTTCACCATCTCCTGGCAGACGGACGGCTGCTGCATCATGGAGAAGGCCCCGCCTGGAGGACACAAACACTCAACACTATCCAGCATGGTCTAACCTGGCAGTCAGCATACTGGGAGGAAGCCTTCAGGGACATGGGACCATGTTTACACTGGACTGCCCATGTTCTTCCATTTAATGCAACTTATAACCTAGAAGCTGCTATACAGCCAATCACCATTCCCTCTTGCAAGGTAAATTACCAGACAACTGTTTCATTGTACAAGTCACTTTTAGTATTTTGAATGGTAAATGAGCAGCAACAAATGCATGCTTTTAATTCTATGCAACCTAAATAATAAACATGCATTTTTTGATAAAATATACAGAAACATCAATTGTACAACTTAAGCTAAATAAACACATCCATATGTAACTGAATCAAGCGTATGCCACACTTTCCAAATATATTTTCTCCTCTTTAGTTGCTTTATCAAGCAGAACAATATTTTCAAATTATTTTTTTCAACAATATTCAAAGATTAAAAAACAACCAGAATCTACCTAAATGCCTGACTTATCTATTTGCATAAATGCACTATCAAATAGCCCTACCTTACTCATGAATGTGAAAAACCTTTTTACAGCATTGGCGGCAAAATGTACTTGTTTAAAGCATGAGCACGCTCATAGCTACTATTTTTATACTTATATTTAATATGACATATTTTAAGTGAATTAGTATACAAATATATTGGATAGTAAGACTTACTGGGTAGATGTGCAAGAAGTGTGATGGAGGCGATCAAAGCGAACACCTTGGCCAGTCTCTTATTGGTCTCCTGGCTTCTCTGCAGGATCTGGGCGCTCCTGAAGATGGTGTGAAGCAGGTGAGCATAGAAATACAGGTTGAGCGGCAGGAACACCACCACCTTGACCAGCACCAGAACCCTCATGGTTCTGTCGTTGATGAAGGAGAAACAGGTGTGGTTAACAGGATCCAAGTGTTCCACATGACTCTGCAGGATCCACTGAACCAGCTCCTTCAGCCCCACAGGAAGTAGAGGGAAGACCAGCTGCAGGAACAGGAAGCTCTTGCTGTCCACCAGCTTGCCCTGGTTCCAGACCACCGTCAGGTAGATGGAGAAGGATATGAAGGAGACATAGTGGAAGGAGGCTGAGCTGGTCAGGTGCTTGAGGCTGACCATGAGCTCACAGGGGCCGGAGCCCAGCTCCCAGCGGCCCTGCGCCCCCCAGTGGATGGTGAGAGGCCACAGGGCCAGGTTAGCTAGGTTACACAGGGTGCTCCCTACAATGAACACAGCCACGTTGCTCTTGATCTTGCCCTTCTTGCTCAACAGGCAGGACAGCAGAGACACCAGGGTGAAGACGTTCAGAGTAAAAGCTGGGATCAGAAGCAAGATCTTGCCAGAGACGCATATGCAGAGGTAAGACCTGACACTGCAGAGGGCTGAGGACGAGGAGCTCATGGCAGGCTTGGGCTCAGTAGAAGGAAGAAGAGTTGATCTGAGAGGAAGGTTGAGTGGAAGGAGAGCTGAGGAGAGTGACTAACAGGGAGGCACAGAGGTATGGAAAGAGAAGGAAGGAGAAGGAGTGTAAGATGGTGAAAGTTGAAGGACAGATGCTCTCTAGTCTCAGGTGAATTGCTAACATGGTTACATAAACACACCTGGCCATTATGTTACTACTGAGCCAATAGGGTGAGAGTATGGGTTATCCAGGGTTATAATTAAGCTACACCTGACATTGTACAACACACTAAGGTGGGTCACATGCACAGAAAGAGAGACACTTTTCGGTCAACATGTTTTCCTCTTTCCAATCCCACAAGTCTCCCACTACTGACCCTAATCATACCTGCTATCTCTCTGTGAGCTTATTGGCTCTAAGCGTCTTGCCCAGCGGACCCAATTAAACTGGATTCAGGCTCTAATCCTCCATCTCTGGTTCAAAAGCTCCCCAGATTATTGGTTGAACCTCAGTGTCTTCTGCTGCGTTGAGCTCATTGTCAAATGAACAGCGTCATGTCAGCTAGGCTGCTCCTCCTTGCTTCTCATGATTTCCTGCTTGTTTCTTTCATTAAAGAGACGCTCACCACAAACCTGTTTGTATTTTAATTGAAAGGTAAAAACACCACGATGCCTTTCTAGAAGGAATGGCACCACTAGCGCCTCCTGCTGGACGGAGCTGTACTCATTCAAACATGCATCTCTACTGCAGAGTGACACATCTGTTTAGTATTGGCAGTGCAATGTGCTCAGATTTAAGGTGTGTGTGTGTGTGTGTGTGTGCCTGTTGATCTGGGCTGGATCTGTTTGATCACCTATCTTAATCCACATATCTTTAACTCAGAGCAGGTTCCTGTGGGCCCCATCTTTAAACAGGAAATAGTACTGAGAGGAAAACCTGATTGGTTTACTTTATTTGGGTTTTATATATCTGCAACTGAAAGTCTAATTAAATGGTTTCTCAGATATTAGCAAACTGTAAAACTGACTAATAAGGCTTTGGTTGTGTAAACACATACAGGAGGATCCAGAATGGAAATATTAACTAGATTTGTCTTTGCACAAACATTTTACATTAAGTCATCTAGCAGATGCTCTTATCCGACTGTGCCATATGAATCCCCACATACACTTAGGGGCGTATTCAGTACGGGACCCACTTTAGGTACACAGTGAATGATCTGTGTAGTTTATGGTTCGATAGATCATTAGCTGTAAGAACACAGTCCTTGGTCCGCTCCTATTCTCCCTATACACCACCTCACTCGGGCCAATCATCGCCTCCCATGGCTTCTCCTATCACTGCTACGCTGACGACACACAGCTATATCTCTCCTTTCCCCCAACTCATCAAGGGATATCGACCAGAATCGAGGCCTGCCTCTCTGACATCTCAGCCTGGATGACCAGACATCACCTCCAGCTGAACCTCACCAAAACAGAACTCCTCATCATCCCTGCCAAACTCTCAATCACCCACGATCTCTCCATCACTATGGGATCTGCAACAGTGACCCCTTCATCCTCTGCCAGGAACCTGGGGGTCACCTTGGACGACAAGCTCTCCCTCACAGCTCACATTCCCGCAGTCTCTCGGTCATGTAGATTCAACCTCTACAACATCAGGAAAATCAGAAAATACCTCTCTCAACATTCCACCCAACTGCTAGTCCAAGCCCTTGTCCTCACAAAGCTGGATTACTGCAACTCACTACTAGCCGGCCTTCCTGCAAATGTAATCCGTCCCCTTCAGAGAATACAGAATGCAGCCGCTCGTCTGGTTTTCAACCTACCCAGACGCTGTCATGTCACCCCACTCCTCATCGCCCTCCACTGGCTTCCCGTCATGGCCCGCATCAGATTCAGGACCCTGGTGCTGACCTTCCGGGCTGTAAACGGGACTGCCCCGACCTATATCAACTCTCTCCTCCAGCCCTATACCCCCACCCGTCACCTACGGTCATCTGCTGACAACCGTCTAGTGGTACCTCCCCTCAAGAGCGCCCGAGCACAACACAAACTCTTCCACTGCCTGGCTCCCCAATGGTGGAATCAACTCCCCACCTCCATCAGAAGCACAGACTGCCTTCTCACCTTCAAAAGAAGGCTTAAAACTCACCTATTTAGAGAATTTAATGGCACTTAGGAATAGTATGGCACTTCACATAATCTAATGTGCTTTAGAACAATTTGTTGGTCCCCATATGGTGACTTGCCAGTGTTGTTTGTTGTATCTCTTGCTTTATGTTCACAATCGTTGTGTTATGCATTTATAGTTCTTCCTTTGGCACTTATTACATTTACATTTATTCATTTAGCATATGCTTTTATCCAAAGCGACTTACAGTAAGTACAGGGACATTTTCCCTGAGGACAGTAGGGTGAAGTGCCTTGACCAAGGACACAACATCACATAGCCACAGCCGGGGCTCGATCTCACAACCTTCCGATCATGAGGCCAATGCCTTAACCATTGAGCCATCTGACCCCCGGTTATTATTGGTTCTCGATCTAAAAAAACGTTCGGTGATTATTGTTAGACACTTAAGGGAGAGAAGGACTGCAGTAGCCCTCAAGGATTCAGATGGTATTTTCCTTGGAGCCTGGAGGTCTTGACGACAGACTGACAGACAGACTGACAGACAGACTGACAGACAGACAGACTGACAGACAGACAGACAGACTGACAGACAGACAGACAGACAGACTGACAGACAGACAGACTGACAGACAGACAGACTGACAGACAGACTGACAGACAGACAGGGTGCTGTTACTGGAACTGATTGAAAAACAGCTCGGAGCAGATTGATCATCGCAGGCTAGAGAGAGGAAGAGCGAGGGAAAGAGAGAAGGAAAGACACAGAGAGACTCTGAGAGAAGGCGAGGGGCGTCTGTCAGTGGTGGAAGAGCAGATTGCTGTCAAGGTGACAACTCTTTACTGGAGATGGGTTTCTGCTGGGGGTCTAATAGAGGGAGGTGGTCTTGTTTCACAAAAAAGCAATTTACGGCCAACGGACGTCTGAAAAGACGAAGCTTGGTTCAAACGGATCCTATTTTCTTCACCTCTAGGTGTGATGTTGTGTGATGGGCTCACACCCAGATCTGCCCCAGGATCCTGGGGGGCAGGTGGAAGTGCTTACAGGGGGTCAGGGGGTACAGGAAGTAATAGCAGGTCAATTGAAGAGATTTGACCCTCAGATATTGTTATATAACATTCCCCTTCCTTGAAAATGTCTCCTGAAAACTTCACAGAAAAAGCAGTTTCCCATGAGGGCACGTTGAGAAAGCTGCCTCATGAATTAATTTCCATTTAAACCCCAGAAGAAGCCAACAGGCAAAATATGTTGGAGGAGAAATCTGCTCTTCTATCATCACAGAAGAATTAGTCAAGTATGAAGTCAAAACCATCTGGGTCCAAAACGATGCGTCTCCTTTGGATGAGGAGGAAGAAGCTCATCCAGCATCTTCTGCTGGCGCTGCTGTCCAACACATTCAGAGGAGGCTTAGACCTGGGCAGCTTCCAACTCCTAGTTTGGAAGAAAATCCAAGAAATATGGTTGGCCTCGATGGGTAGGATTTTTACTGGCTCCTGAAGGCAAGAAAAATACTTCAGAAGAAATCTCCCAAGCATAGACACCATCCTCCCAATCGCTCTTTATTTCTCTCTCTCTCTTTTTTCTCTCTTGCTCGCACGCTCGTTTAATATTGCTGCCAATTTCTTGAGCATTTGTTTTGAAAGCAGACGTGTTGCACGGAGTCTTAGTCAAGCAGAAATCTGGAAGTAAAGTGTTCAACAAAGAGAGCGAGATGAAGCAGGTAGGAACATCCTGGTGTCTCTGTCAAGGTGTGCAGCAGCTTCTCATATGCTGCCATCGTCTCCTGAACAACATCAGCAGCTGGTGGAAACACGTCCAGCTATGGGTGCATCACATTGTTTACTATCAAGTCAAAAAAAGTTATGATTCAAACTTAATATACTGTACAGTTTCCATCATACACAAACAAAAACGTACATGCATGCACTCTCCCTCACCTCTCCAGAAGCAAGATCTGTCTGACAACAGTTCACACACACACACACACACACACACACACACACACACACACACACACACACACACACACACACACACACACACAGGGAGGAGGGCACACTCTCTGATTAAACCATCATCTCTGGTTTGAAACAGGCAACACCAATCGTTATTGTATCGTTGTGTCATGAGATGGCAATGCAGAGTGTTTAATGGTAATTGCCACGGCAGTAATGGGTAAATGATTACCTTGTACAAGTCACTGTGTTAAAGTCCCTCTTAAAAACTGGAGGACAGATCAATGATCTATGTGCCTGTCAAAGGAACACAAAAACACAAAAAAGGTTTCTAACAGTCCTATACTCAAGGTTGTTTTCATCCAAGTACCAACCAAATCCAACCCTTGTCATCACTGAGAGCGTTCATATCAATCTTTTTTAATACTATATCTGTCCTGCTGACGTGTTATAAACCAGTGCTGACTTGAGGTGATGTCTTCAGTGGCAAATCAAATGTAAAATTGCAATGTACAAATGTATGATTTCTAAATAACTCCAAATTAAATAGTATGGGTTTGGTATGTGAGGATTTGGGTGTCTACCTGTGGTTGAAAAGCAGAATATTCCAAATCAAATCAGATGACAGTTATTGAAATTTAAAACAAGACATTCATTTGGTGAAATTTGACTATAATTAATGACATCAGCTGACAAATTTGCATATATATAACAGCTTATATATATATAACAGCTTTGAAATCCAAGTGGTTTGGGGATATACCAAAAGAGAAACAAGCAGTTTTGCCACCAGAGGCAGAATATAGAACTATAAAGATAGAGAAAAGATGGAGTGAGCTGCTGCTGGCTCACTTTCGTTAAGGACCATTACAGAAGGATTAGGATCGCTTTTGAGATACAGTATGGTCCATTTTTAAACTGTATTTTTATTAGATTTTTCTGTCTTTCCTTTCATAATTTGTGAACAATTTTTCTCTGCAGTTATGTTTGCTTTCTTTCTTACAGATTCACTCTTGCACTTTTGAAATGTGTGTTAACCATAACCTTTTTAACTCTCTCTCTCGGGATTGTTCCCTTTGGCACTTATTTGATTTCTCACAATGTATGTTCCATGCTTCATGTCGTCTTGTTGTTATGATCAGTGACCGATGCTCTTTTGTAAAGCTCTTCCTTGGAAGTCTGCTAAATGAATACATGTAAATGTATTCATACACTCAGGATTCAGTATGCAAGTGTCAAGTTTCAGTACAACAGTTACAAGCTACAGTGAATTTTGATGAAGATATATGCTTCATCATAAAATATTCACCTTGTCCACCTGGTAATATCAGAAAAAAAGAGAGATTTATGATTCCTGAGCACTCTGCTGATCCAAGGCTGTGTGCTCTGGTTAGTCTGAGGACACCTGCTGAATGACAATGTCTTCAAGCAGGAGACTAAACAGGTGTGTGTGTGTGTGTGTTCACCACTGTGTAGTACTGGTGCTGCTTTACTACTGTGTGCCTTATATTTTAGAGAGCAAAGTGAATCATCAAGAGCACATTCATTTTACCAGTAAACTGTAGGTATTACACTGGTTCCTGTTCACTTACAGTATGTGTGGTGTAGAGTGGCTGAGTGGTGAGGGAGTCAGGCTAGTAATCAAAAGGTTACTGGTTCAAATCCCTGTGTCTGTGCCAACATTACCTTGTGTCCTTGGGAAAGGCACTTCACCCTACTTGCCTCAGGAGGAATGTCCCTGTACTTGCTGTAAGTCACTCTGGATAAGAGCGTCTGATTCAATGGTCCCCAACCCTGTTTCTCTGGACCCACTCTCCTGCATGTTTTAGTTGTTTACCTGCTCCAACACACCTGATTCTAATGAATGGGTCGTTATCGATCTATGAAGAATCCTGGTAACATGCATTAGAATCAGGTGTGTTGGAAGGGGGAAACATCTAAAAGGACAGTGGGCCCTGAGGACCAGGGTTGAGGACCACTGTGATAAATGAAGTAACGTAAATGTGCTATCAGCTTTCAAGTGTAGAAGGATTCTCAGAAGCACATGCATCCCTGCCAAGCATGCAGCCCCCAGCATGCAGCCCCCAGCATGCAGCCCCCAGCATGCGCCCCCAGCATGCAGTCCCCAGCATGCAGCCCCCAGCATGCAGCCCCCAGCATGCGCCCCCAGCATGCAGTCCCCAGCATGCAGTCCCCAGCATGCAGCCCCCAGCATGCAGCCCCCAGCATGCAGCCCCCAGCATGCAGTCCCCAGCATGCAGCCCCCAGCATGCAGCCCCCAGCATGCAGTCCCCAGCATGCAGTCTCCAGCATGCAGTCTCCAGCATGCAGCCCCCAGCATGCAGCCCCCAGCATGCACACATGCACAGCTCTCTGCCCACATGGTAATCATCCTCCTCTGCCTCCATGCATCACTGGACCAGGATGGATGATTGTGTGGATCAGAGCCAGTGAAAGGGATCTATCTCAGTCCACATTGATACCACCGCTTCAAAAAGACACATTACAGCCATTAACACCCCCCCCACACACACACACACACACACACACACACAAACTAAACATCACAGAATGCAGAAGACCCCCCCCCACCCCTCCTGGGAATGTGACAAAGCCTGCGATTGGTTGATGAAGCGGGTGTCTAGACGGACAAGCTACATCTTCTATTTATAACACAGTGGACATCGGCAGCTTGGATAATCAACCTCGCCAGATTGCACACTGAGAAACAAATTGCTTCATTTAACCGTGAAAATGATTGAGCAAATAGGATGACAACCAAACCGGTGCATTTATCAAAGCTGTTTACTCCAGACAGGAATCAGACGCACCAGGATTCATTTGAGGAACGGCTCAGCTAAAGCTACAATCTATCACTGACATTTTACATTTATTCAGAAAGTAATCTGTCAGCCTCGAGTCAAGAGAGATTCAATGAGTCAATTACTACAACTGAATCAATTACAAATAGTAGCAACTAACTTGGCAACCCTGTGTGATCTTCACTAGGAGGGAGTTAGAGTGGGAAACTAAATTTGAGTTCATCATTATGGTTTTATTTATCGGTACGGAAGGGATCCTTTTATTTCCATCAGCGTCCAAATCATTTGCAGAAGGTTCAAGAAACAACACGAATGTTGAATAAAAACGTCTCAGTTCCTTGGGCCACTTCACCCTGCCTGCCTCCGGAGGGAATGTCCCTGTACTTGATGTCACTAAGAGCGTCTGCTAAATGACTCAGTGTAAATGAATGAAGTGCTTTGGGTTTCAGATACAGGCCTAATAATCACCCTGATGAACCCAGCAGACAGAGGAGCAATTTGCTGACTTCACTCTTTCATTAGGACACCCAAACGAGAGGAAGTGCAGGACTGTGGGAGGGAGGGAGGGAGGGAGGGAGGGAGGGAGGGAGGGAGGGAGGGAGAGGGTCTGAAGACTCTTTTCTAACATGTGGACGCTGGACTGGATCTTTACTGAAATGAAATAACCTCCAGTAGTTGCTGTTGTTAGACCAGAACAGAGGAAGACCACTGGAGGGCAGTGTGCTTCTGAAGACGAAGGTCTGCTCCGAGGAAGAGGAGCATGCTTCATTATATTCATACACACTGGAAATGCACTGATATGAATGCCCACACAAGCACCAATAAACACACTGTGTCTAATGGCACAGGGCCTCTCAGAGCAGCCAGAGTGTTTTCAGTATGAGCATCAGTACAGAGCATTACCCCCCTACAGCCTGGGAGTCCTGACAGCAGGGGGGGGACCATGCTTCTCTGTGGGCTGATTCACAGTGTGGAGCTGCCCTCAGTGGTTCTGCTAACATGTCATTCACTTACGCTTACAGACATCAAATTATTAATTCTAAATGTGTTTCTGGTCATTCTGAGTATCATGCAAATGTTCTACATAAGTTCAGTAAACTGCTAACAGCATGTAACTCATCAGTTCTGAAGCCTGTAATCAGAGATGCAACCTTTTCCACACCAAAGAAGAACAGACATGTTATTATCCATAGAATAGCTTTTATCTACTGGGAGACATAACCCAAACTGATTCACTGTTCTTGTTCATTCTGAAGGCAGCCTGTGGTTCTTTGGCCATCCTTCGCTGAGATCAGGAATTGTGACGTTGGTTTGAGTGATCTGACTGGTCAACACAAGTCATGTGGTGTTGAAGGTTCAGTTTCATTGTCCTGATCCACTGAAGGTAGCAGGTGAGAGTCATGTAGAGCTACTGGGAGAACTATGAGCAGAAGGATCCAGTCTGTATGGAGACAGTTTAGTCCAGCAGACTTGCTGAACAGTAGGTGGGGGTGATGCACCTCAGAAGTTGGCTGGAATCTGTCTCTAACCTCAACACAGTAAGAGAACATAACAGTCACAGCTTACAGGTCTTGTCATGGTTTAGTGTTGTGAAAAGAGCTGGTGTGCATATTTTGTTCATATGCCCAACCCTACATGCTTAAATCTATGAACATAACAGACCTGCTGATAACTCATGAAGTGCATCATGCTTAACATCTTCACACCACAGGGCAATTTTGATATGTGGCTCAAATTGTTTCCAAAACTAAAAGCAACACAGTTTTTATAGCCAAAGATCACATAGCTGTAAAATACATACGACTGTGTATTAGGACCATCGTAGTTAAAAAACATGTCACCTGGATCTGAACCAGAGTGTGTGTGTTGAGAAAAAGATGCATGTAAATTGAACTGCACCGTAATTCGACAATACAAGCAATCATACAGAGTATAATTGAAGTTAGAGAAGACTACACCAAGGTTAGGACTATGATTATGATAGAGCCTCCTTGACAAATCACATTAACCTCAGTCTAAGAGGTCTATCAAATGACCCCTGTTCAGTTTCAATTGGCCGTTGTGATTACAGTCTCTCATTCATTATTAACCAGTCACTGATTCTTGGTAGATTGACTACGTAAAGGCAAATAGTTAAATTCTGCTCCCACAATCGAATCTATGTTAACGTCTTATGAGTTATTAATTATTGCACGTGTTTTCTGCTGCTTTACCAAAGAGAAATGATTGGAATGTGAAATTAGTAGTTATAATGTCGTAACTTTCAACATGACTTGGAATTGCATCCCTTCTGCGTGACGTGCTTCTGAAATGCCAAGCAGTGCCTAAAGCCATCATGCTGCAGAAGCTCTCTGTATTGATCTGGAAGTCTGAGCACCACAGTCTGGGAAAACTGCAGGGTGTCAAATGAAGCCAGGCCAGAATTTGCTCAATTAAATCTAGTTTGAGGCAAAGGTGGTTCAAGGTCTTGCTCTGCCACAGAGCAGCACTGGGCTGGGAGGACTCTGCAGCATGTGGGCTCATCTTAACTCCACAGTCCAGCATGCACACACATCACACAGCAGAGGCATGCGTTGTTTCAGGTCGTACAGAAGTGGTCTGCCTGGCAGTCACAGCCTGGCTGTGGGCCCCAGGATCAGACCCACTGTGAGGGGCCCCAGGATCAGACCCACTGTGAGGGGCCCCAGTCTCTGACCTCCATACAGGTCACGGGGGGGAGTCCCAGGGTCTCTGGTGGGCCAAATGTAACAGATCCTTGGCTAATGTCCAGCAGGACTGAAAGAAGAGAAGGGAAGAAGAGGGAGACAAGCCTCTGTTTCTCTCCACCTCTTCTCCTTTTCAACCTGCACCTGTGTGATAAGAACAGGACATATTTGTCATGATCACTGACAAACTGTACACATGTTGAGGCATCATAACACCTCAAGGAATTATGAGCTCTAACTAAGATATGATCTTATGACAGAAAGATAAGTTTCAGGATCATCTACTTAGCTGAACTGCGTATTGGCAGCTGTGACTGCTTGTTGTTACAGCTGGGTTTAGAATCCTCATCAGTCATGTGTTTGATGACATCCAAAGACATAAAGCAGCTCATAAGTGTCATTACATGACTTCCATTTGAGCAAAACAGCAGAATAAAGAACTTGATGAGCAAGTGTTTGGATGGTCTTTCCAGTTTCAGTCAAGTATCTGCTTGTAACAGTGTGCAGTGATCCTCCAGTGACGTGTGTGTAGATATCCATGATGCACAACATGTTAAAGCTCTGCATGAAATGCTAAAGACTGTGGAAGATAAACTGGATGTATAGAGGAGCTTCAGGGCTGGGCAGCCTCGCTCCTCCAGCTCCAGTGAGTAAACACCTTGTCATGGTTGGCTGGTCATCGGATCCTCAGAAGGCTAAGGACAACTCAGGCTCTGCATGGCTGAACAGAGAAGAGGAGGAGGAGGGTGCTGATGGTGTGTTTGTGGGCGGGGGGTGTGGGGGGTGTGGGGGGAGGGGCTGTGCAGAACGTCTTGTGAACCTATTAATAGCCCTTTGACAACGCTCCTGCAGGGGAAGATGCCACACTCCAGTGGTCTTCCCCCGGAGAGTCTCTCTTTTGAGTGGCTGTCCAGAAAAGGGTATTCAGTCTGAGGAGGAAGAGAGGAAAAGAGAAAGACTGAGAAGAAGAGGGCTGAGCAGGAGGTGGAGGGAAGGAGGGGGAGAAAGAGGTGAAGTTAATAGAGGAGAAGGACGAAGAGATGGAGAGATGGAGAGATGAAGAGATGGAGAGTTTTCCTTGTGTGTGGTTACTGCATATTCTGACTGCATGCAACCTCCATCTATAGAGATGTGGACATGTGTGAAGGAAATAGTTGTTCTTTTACTTTCACTAAGTGCTCTGTAAAGTGAAGAAGCACATTGTACATTTAGTTGGTTAGTCAGCAAGGCCTCAAGGCATTGTGGGCTTATGGGGAGTGGTGGACTGGCCAACAAACAAAAACAAATTGTGCCACCATCATCATTTCTGCCTTGGCTTTAAAGTGAAGAAGCACAGTGTCTGATATCAGAGTACAATAAAATCCCAATCTTACTGAGCAGCCTTGTACATTAACATTTCAGCCTGATTAAACCCTCTGCACCCACAATGCACCTCTGCAACCACAAACTTCTGCGCCTTCTGAAGGTGAATTACATTCAAGGAAATCAGTATGATCTTGTAGTCGCCCATCAGGAAAAAAAGGAACTGCTTAAAGACCGCATTCAAATCCAACAGTGAATAAACAAGAAGATAGAGAAGGCTAAGGACAAACAGCTTCAAAGTTATCACACAAAGTCGAGGAAATATGTCAAATGTTTCTGTTTATTTCTTCTTGTCCTTCAGAAAGTAAGGTGTTGCATTCACCTGTTATGTTCCAAGTTTGTTATCAGCAGAATGCAGCTGACTGTCCTCTGCAGTGTTCTACCAGCGAGGAACGGAAGAACAGGAACGTACTCAAAGTGTTCCATTAACAGTTCCTCAATGCTCTCTGATATTCGGTGATAGCAAGTGATGAAAATAATGTTTTGAATTGGATTGTTTCAGTCAAATGTCAGCCAAGGGAATGTGTTGGTATTCAAACCCACACTGATAAGCAGAGATGCCACTCTGTCATAACAGGGAGTCACTGTTGTTCATTTATAATTAATATATAAAAGGAAAGTTGTGTTTCATCGTTATTTTAGAGTGTCGTTCTTTGAATAGCATGTACATTCTTTAAATAAAACAGTCCTTTTGATTAATTAAACATCTTTCGTTTCAGCAAATCCATGTAAAAAAAAATGATGGAGTCAGACGGCTAAGCGGTTAGGGAATCAGGCTGGTAATCGGAATGTTGTCGGTTCGATTCCCAGCTGTGCCAGATTAAATTGCATCCTTGGGCAAGGTACTTCACCCTACTTGCCTCAGGGGGAATGTCCCTGTACTTGCTATAAATTGCTCTGGATAACAGCATCTGCTAAATGTAAAATAAGGTGTTGTTTCGGTTTATTATCATTAAACCTATATTTATATATAACTCTTTAAAGTTTACTGAATACAACTGAGAGATGATATGATGGAGAGTAAGAAAGGTCAGGAAAGAGAGGGACAACAGTGCAGTTTAAACATCTCTGACAGAAGCACTTTAATGAGCATGTGGGGTCCAGCAGATTGCACAATAACCCAGAGCAAAGTGGACGTCCTCTTTATCTGTGTGATAATGAACTGGTGTCTGAACCATGTGTCCCTGAACTGCCATCATAAATAGATCTGGACAAGCCTCTTGTCTCATTACAAGCCCATAAGAGTTTACGACAGAGCAGACTGCCTGACTGCAACCTCGAATAATAACACTGCCAGATAAAGATGCTAATCAAAACTAAACATCAGACTCCATTTGTTTATTGATAGACTCACGCTTCATAATGACCAATTCAATACCCGTCTTATAAAACAAAGACACAGGATGTTTCAGTCACATGTTAACCGTCTCCCACCTTCCTGTTTGTGATGAGACAGCGTTCCTGCCACGTTAGCTCTTCCTGCTCTGCTCTCTCTGGATGCTGATGTGAATAGAAGTGTTCAAGGCAGCATTAGCTTCTTTGGTGTTGAGTAGAGCTGAAGCTGTGGCCTTCTAGATCCAGCGCTCTGCTCTTGGGGATCTGGCCTGGGTCTCCCTGCCTGGCCTGGGTCTCCCTGCCTGGCCTGGGTCTCCCTGCCTGGCCTGGGTCTCCCTGCCTGGCCTGGGTCTCCCTGCCTAGCCTGGGTCTCCCTGCCTGGCCTGGGTCTCCCTGCCTGGCCTGGGTCTCCCTGCCTAGCCTGGGTCTCCCTGCCTGGCCTGGGTCTCCCTGCCTGGCCTGGGTCTCCCTGCCTGGCCTGGGTCTCCCTGCCTAGCCTGGGTCTCCCTGCCTGGCCTGGGTCTCCCTGCCTGGCCTGGGTCTCCCTGCCTGGCCTGGGTCTCCCTGCCTGGCCTGGGTCTCCCTGCCTGGCCTGGGTCTCCCTGCCTGTTCCCTCACATGGAGCCCTGGGAGAGGCCAAGCAAAGGGCACAGCTGGAGACACACAACTGCTCACACACTGTCTCTTTCTAACTACACACACACACACACACACACACACACACACACACACACACACACACACACACACAGACAGACTGAGGCCTGTAGCAGATGGTGATGATACACACTGCCTCTGGTGAGACCAGGTATGCTAATGAGTCCACTTGTTCTTCTTCTGCTGTGCATCAGGATCCTGTGTTCAACTTGTGAATGACAGAACTGAAGCACTAAACATGCTGCAGTAAAGCTCCCTGATGCCTGAGGGAAACACAGAGTGTTTAAACATCCCAGCATGCAGCAGTCTGAGCAGAACCCAAACACCATCCTCTAGTTACTGTTGAAGGGATCCTGCACTTTGTTAGGTCATTGTTTTGAGACATGCTTTCAAGAAAACAAATGCAGATATTTGAATAGGATGTTTTTCAACCTTTCCTTCCACTTCCTCATCTGAAACCCAGATCGCTCTGAGGAGGAAACATGTTCACATCCAGGAACTGAGGAAGCATCCAGCCTTGATGAACTGATGCTGGTGTAATATCATTCCTGCAACATTAATGAACTCTGTCCTGCTGAATGTCTTATCACATTCTGAAGAAAAATCATTTGAATAAAGAAAACAAATATATTTTGGTTCCCTGTGTTTTTTTTACTACAAAGTAGGGATTAGATTAGCTCTGGATAAGATTGTCTGCTAAATGACTGAAATGTAGATAAGGAAGTGATAGCGTTGACACATGAAGTTAACAAAATGGCAACTAACCAACTTTCCACTCTAAGGAAAATGATGTCAGTGCATGGCCTTCAATTTACAGAGTAGTAGGTTAAATGTTCTTAAATCCCCTCTGGTTATGCCGATCAGCCAAATGATTGGATGTTAATGGAAGTGGAAAAACCTCCGCGAAAAGTCGAAGCTCAGATTCCCAGACATGTTGTTAGCGGTGTGTCAGCTACCCACTCTCACTACACTGCAAATAGAGCTGTGTTTGGGCTCTGGATGTAATTATCCACCCAGACATTATATAATGACAGACATTGACTTGAGCTGAACCTGCCCCTCCAGTCCCCCAGCCCTCCAGCCCCCCAGCCCCCCAGCCCTCCAGTCCCCCAGCCCTCCAGCCCTCCAGCCCTCCAGCCCTCCAGCCCCCCAGCCCTCCAGCCCTCCATCCCTCCAGCCCCCCAGCCCTCCAGCCCCCCAGCCCTCCAGCCCTCCAGCCCCCCAGCCCTCCAGCCCTCCAGCCGCCCACCCCTCCAGTCCCCCAGCCCTCCAGTCCCCCAGCCCTCCAGCCCCCCAGCCCCCCAGCCCTCCAGCCCCCCAGCCCTCCAGCCCTCCAGCCCCCCAGCCCTCCAGCCCTCCAGCCGCCCACCCCTCCAGTCCCCCAGCCCTCCAGCCCTCCAGTCCCCCAGCCCTCCAGCCCCCCAGCCCTCCAGTCCCCCAGCCCTCCAGCCCCCCAGCCCTCCAGTCCCCCAGCCCTCCAGCCCCCCAGTCCCCCACCCCTCCAGTCCCCCACTCCTCCAGCTCCCCAGCCCTCCAGCCCTCCAGCCCTCCAGCTCCCCAGCCCTCCAGCCCTCCAGCTCCCCAGCCCTCCAGCCCTCCAGCCGCCCACCCCTCCAGTCCCCCAGCCGCCCACCCCTCCAGTCCCCCAGCCCTCCAGCCCTCCAGTCCCCCAGCCCCCCAGCCCTCCAGCCCTCCAGTCCCCCAGCCCTCCAGCCCTCCAGTCCCCCAGTCCCCCAGCCCTCCACCCCTCCAGTCCCCCAGTCCCCCACCCCTCCAGCCCCCCAGCCCTCCAGTCCCCCAGCCCTCCAGCCCCCCAGCCCTCCAGTCCCCCAGCCCTCCAGCCCCCCAGTCCCCCACCCCTCCAGTCCCCCACCCCTCCAGCTCCCCAGCCCTCCAGTCCTCCAGCCCTCCAGCCCCCCAGCCCTCCAGCTCCCCAGCCCTCCAGCCCTCCAGCTCCCCAGCCCTCCAGTCCTCCAGTCCCCCAGCCCTCCAGTCCCCCAGCCCTCCAGCTCCCCAGCCCTCCAGCCCTCCAGTCCCCCAGCCCTCCAGCTCCCCAGCCCTCCAGCCCTCCAGCTCCCCAGCCCTCCAGCCCTCCAGTCCCCCAGCCCTCCAGTCCCCCAGCCCTCCAGCTCCCCAGCCCTCCAGTCCTCCAGCCCTCCAGCCCCCCAGCCCTCCAGCTCCCCAGCCCTCCAGCCCTCCAGCTCCCCAGCCCCCCAGCTCCCCAGCCCTCCAGCCCTTCAGCTCCCCAGCCCCCCAGCTCCCCAGCCCTCCAGCCCTCCAGCTCCCCAGCCCACCATTCCTCAAGCCCAGTGTCAGGGGCGTTGTGTTCCTGGCACAACGTTCTGGAGGTCAATGTAAAAGTAGCTTATTAGTTAGCACTGAGTGTCTTTATGATGGTGTTGGATCATGGCCTCACTCTGATGTTCATGCTCAACCTTGACAGCTAGTAATCATATCATCTCCTAATGGAACCTAATCTGTTTGAACGGTGACCTGAGCCCATCATTATCATGGTCTCTCTCTCTCTCTGTCTCTGTCTCTCTCTCTCTCTGTCTCTACCATCACACTCTACTTCCTGATGACAGACAGTTTGTTGTGATGTCATAAGTTCCTAAACAACCAGATTGTCCCTTCCTTGTTGACTCAGATGTGACAGAATTTGTTGAGCCAGACAGCACAGAGAGAGAGACAGCACAGAGACAGAGAGCTCACTACAGCACAGAGAGAGACAGCACAGAGACAGAGAGCTCACTACAGCACAGAGACAGGGAGCTCACTACAGCACAGAGAGCTCACTACAGCACAGAGACAGAGAGCTCACTACAGCACAAAGACAGGGAGCTCACTACAGCACAGAGAGAGAGCTCAGCTAACCCAGAGAGTCAGCAAAGAGTTTAATGTTTAATGTCCCCAGTATGGAGGGCATTTTCACACACTCTTTTCCGTGGGCCACAGACAGGGAAGGCTTATGGCCCAAAACTATTGGTGATTGGTAATTTATTTCCCCTTTCTTCAAAGGGGTCTGATTCATTCAAGCAACTGAAGCACATGGTCGAGTGAGCAGCAGAATCATTCATCTGGTATGACTCTGCGCTGGCTTCTGATTGGTCATGATGGTGATGACATTGTGTGTTAAGAAATGCTCAGACTAACAGTGGAGCTGAACCCTGGGAGACTGAAGGCTGACATGTTATCAGTACACACACACACACACACACGCACACACACACACACAGCAGAGCCTGATTGAGATCTTGAAGACTAGAGGACTGTGTGTAAGACATATATATGATTCTGTGTTACTGCTGGTCAATACAGTTAATCCAGCATGAAATGATATTTTGTTCCAAATGAAAGAAGAGTGGGCTTGTCATCGCTTATAAAATGTTGATGGCATCGGAATGTGTGAGTTTATAGATAATACTGGCTCTCAGCAGAGAATGGGCTGACTTTATTTCATAGCTGTCAAAAGGTATTATGGGATGTTCCATCACTGAGCCAGAGAGGTAAACATGACCAGCTAAACAACATCTTACATGTCGGCCACAGACATCATTTCATATCCCCTGAACAGTAACTAGAACATTCTGTGTCCTATCTGACTGTAGATCATCTTCCATGTACACATCAAACTACATATTGCCAGTTGAACATGAACATTTCAGCTGCAGATGTAAAGCTGCAGTGATTCTGACAACATTACATTTTACATTTATTCAGTTATTTTCCATTTCAATGTCACTATATTGTTTGACTACATTGATTCACTTTGAAATGTTTAGTATTGAATTGTTTAATGGCTCCTTTGCTCAAGTACATTTTCCAAACAGAGGAAGTGGTTTGTCTCCCATTAACAGTAAAACATAAAAATTGCTTTATTTTTCCCATAGCTTTCATCTTCGTTATGTTAGTGTTAGAAGATCTGGACTGTGTTGTAGTAGGACTGTGTTGTAGTAGGACTGTGTTGTAGTAGGACTGTACTGTAGTAGGACAGTGTTGTAGTAGGACTGTGTTGTAGTAGGACTGTGTTGTAGTAGGACAGTGTTGTAGTAGGACTGTGCTGTAGTAGGACTGTGTTGTAGTAGGACTGTGTTGTAGTAGGACTGTGTTGTAGTAGGACTGTGCTGTAGTAGGACTGTGTTGTAGTAGGACTGTGTTGTAGTAGGACTGTACTGTAGTAGGACTGTGTTGTAGTAGGACTGTGTTGTAGTAGGACTGTGTTGTAGTAGGACTGTGTTGTAGTAGGACTGTGTTGTAGTAGGACTGTGTTGTAGTAGGACTGTGTTGTAGTAGGACTGTACTGTAGTAGGACTGTGTTGTAGTAGGACTGTACTGTAGTAGGACTGTGTTGTAGTAGGACTGTGTTGTAGTAGGACTGTACTGTAGTAGGACTGTGTTGTAGTAGGACTGTGTTGTAGTAGGACTGTGCTGTAGTAGGACTGTGTTGTAGTAGGACTGTGCTGTAGTAGGACTGTGTTGTAGTAGGACTGTGTTGTAGTAGGACTGTGTTGTAGTAGGACTGTGCTGTAGTAGGACTGTGTTGTAGTAGGACTGTGTTGTAGTAGGACTGTGCTGTTGTAGGACTGTACTGTAGTAGGACTGTACTGTAGTAGGACTGTACTGTAGTAGGACTGTACTGTAGTAGGACTGTGTTGTAGTAGGACTGTACTGTAGTAGGACTGTGTTGTAGTAGGACTGTGTTGTAGTAGGACTGTACTGTAGTAGGACTGTGTTGTAGTAGGACTGTGTTGTAGTAGGACTGTGCTGTAGTAGGACTGTGTTGTAGTAGGACTGTGCTGTAGTAGGACTGTGTTGTAGTAGGACTGTGTTGTAGTAGGACTGTGTTGTAGTAGGACTGTGCTGTAGTAGGACTGTGTTGTAGTAGGACTGTGTTGTAGTAGGACTGTGCTGTTGTAGGACTGTACTGTAGTAGGACTGTACTGTAGTAGGACTGTACTGTAGTAGGACTGTGCTGCAGTAGGGCTGTGTTGTAGTAGGACTGTGCTGCTGCAGCTAGAGGTGTCCTTCCTCTCATCCCCAGCCATTATCCCTCCCAACACAACATCTTCTCCTACGGATGCTGGTGTTTGCTGTGATGCACAGCTTGTGAAGATGGCCGCTATTGCAGAACTATAGAAACATTTATAATCTCTAGAAACTACAGGGGGCGATTTGGAGTTTCACTATTGTTTGTTGCAAAGGTCCTTTGTTATATATAATTGAAACCAAAAACCATCACAGCCCATCCCTTCGTCCAACACTGTCACAGCAGCACACCTCAGCAGAGCCCAGTGATGGATGACCAGGGTCCTCTCTCCTCCAGAAGCTGGAGGAAGTCTAGCTACATGATCAACTGGGTCCTCTATACATCACAAGTTATGGTTGGTTGTGAAAGAGGAAAAGACAGTGCAACATTAACAGCACTAAAAGTCTAACTTCTAGTTCTTTATAGATTTTCCAGTACACTCAAATAATAATAAATAAAAAAACACTGAATAAATAAAAGAATCCCACTTCACAAAGGAGCTATGTTAAGGATGTTGTGTTTTAAAGTCATACAAGAAGGAAAGATTCCTCTCCATCGTGGGATTTAAGTCTTGAACTTTAACAGGTAATAAATGCAACCATGGTAACGCTGCAGACGTTCCAGTTACCTTCTGAAACAATGTCTGAAAATATTCAAGGAACAGTTAAGGCTTTGAGAGGAGGGGTGAAGGATGCTGGGGGGAGGGTGGAGGGGAGGGTGCTGGGGTGTTCATAATAAACATGTCTACCTGAGCAGGGTCTTCAATCCTATTAATGTATCGTGATTAGGCAGCTGCTTAGCTAGGTTAAGCCTGCTTTACAGAAAGATAATCCTTCCTTCAGAAGATCACACTTTTAATTACACAGTGACTCTGGAAAAACAGAATCCACACATACTGAACCAGTGTGTTGGATGTTCCACACAGACAAACTTAAAGATGAAGTAAATGTAAATTCAAATGTAATGTGTTGAATTCAAATAAGCCCAGCAGTGTTTTGATAGGGCAGCTTCAGTCATGGACCTTAGGACACTTGGAACTCTCTTTTAAGTTAGGTTGTATAAATAAGTAACTTCAACATGTTCTGGAATATGTTTTGTGTTTGACCAGCAGGGCACATTTCCAGAAAACACTTTAACTTAAGTAATTTTTTAAGAAGTGAAATGGTTTGGCCTTTTCATCCGAACTTCACAAGAAAAAGACGTGTTTGGTTAAGTGCAACATTCAGTGATTCAAGAGACACGCAGTCTGCCCAGTTTGGTCCATTTACTCTGCAGTAACAGACTGATTCCACTTTCAGATGAGAACAGCTACTTTTAAGATCCAGTGGGTGAGACTAGAAAAGGCTGCAGTGCTTAAAGGCTCTTAACTGTTCTCAAAGTTCCCTTTGTTAAAACACTGATGAGCGTGGCTTCATGAAAACGTATTTACACTGAGAGTGAAGCAGAACCCCTGCCAAGGAACAGCTGTGTCATCAGCAGCAGCTTCATCCACCTGTCCAAGAGGAACCATCACTGGAAGTCTTTGATAATCTGAGCTTTGAAGATCGACATGAGTGACAGAAGAGAGAGCTGAGGATGACCTGCCCATACTGCCAGCTCATCTTATCACAATAAAAACATGATACCATAATGAATCAGGAATGTATTTTACAGAAATTAATCCTCTCCATTTTACCTATGAAGTAATTAGGCTCTGCTCGCAGGGGATTGGTAGTCCCATTGCGTTCCTGGTTAAATTTATTCCATTTTTAATGGGATGACAGAACTCTGAACTGTGTTGATTGTCCAGGGACCTGCAGTGTTGCACAGTCAGCAGAACATAGATGGATGCTGGATGGTTACTGATGTGTCTTGGTTCACTTTGCCATGCTTAGATAGAAACAGATCATGTAGCGTTCAAACATGTGATCCACACAGATCCTGATCATATGTGATGAAAGCCAGAGGTCAACTCTCCATGCTCACATCCTAGGATCCTGCTTCACATGTGAAGCTCTTACAGACTGAAGTGTTAGTGACCACAGTGTGTGAGGTTGGGATGTGACACCAGTGTTAGTGACCACAGTGTGTGAGGTTGGGATGTGACACCAGTGTTAGTGACCACAGTGTGTGAGGTTGGGATGTGACACCAGTGTTAGTGACCACAGTGTGTGAGGTTGGGATGTGACACCAGTGTTAGTGACCACAGTGTGTGAGGTTGGGATGTGACACCAGTGTTAGTGACCACAGTGTGTGAGGTTGGGATGTGACACCAGTGTTAGTGACCACAGTGTGTGAGGTTGGGATGTGACACCAGGACTGATGGGTCAGTGTTTCTTTCATGCAGAGTGTTGCATCATCACTGCCAGTTCATTAGTTTGATGCAGATGAGTCACCAGTGTTGTTTTTGAACATCTCAGTTCAGCTCTCACAGTCTCACAGAGGTTCACTGCACCTCAAGCACTGCACTTGACCAGTTCTATGATCTGCAGGTTGTGTGTGGTTGTGTGTGTTCCTGTGTGTGTGTGAGAACATGCCTGCCTAGTGTATGACTCAGCATTAAGGTTTCTGACATTGACAGGATAGTAAGGCTACCTTCCCAGACACAGCTAGAACAGAGTAATGGAGATCTCCTGGCCCCAGAGGCTGTCTGGTGGAGGACAAATGGAAACATCACCACATGTGTGTGTGAGTGTCTGAGTGTGTGTGTGTGTGTGTGAGTGTCTGAGTGTGTGTGTGTGTGTGTGTGTGTGTGTGTGAGTGTGTGTGTGTTGGAGTGTGTGTGTGTGTGAGTGTGTGTGTGCTCCTCCCAGCTTACTGTCCTCATCAGTCCCCCCTATCAGCTTGGCAGGGCAGTGACCTCTGAAAGTTATCAGCTCCTGACCACCTCCTCTGCCCCCCCCCCCCCACCCATCACCCTGCAGAGCTAGACTGCTGCGATCCAGGACAGGGAGGGAGGGAGGGAGGGAGGGAGGGAGGGAGGGAGGGAGGGAGGGAGGGAGGGAGGGAGGGAGGGAGGGGGATGACACAGGAGGAGGTGGAGGGAAAGAGGAAGAAGTGACAGTGTTAGGAAAAAAAGGAGGAATCTTGGGAAGGGAAGGAGGGGGGATTGGAGGGAAGGAGGGAGGATTGGAGGGAGGATTGGAGGGAAGGAGGGAGGATTGGAGGGAAGGAGGGAGGATTGGAGGGAGGATTGGAGGGAAGGAGGGAGGATTGGAAGTAGAACAACAGAGCAATTTAAGAGAAAAAGAGACAGAAAAAAGATTTGGATGAAGGTGAAGTTTAAATTGGGATGAAGTAGTGAGAAGGAGGAAGATGGCCAGGTGTAGTGACGAAGAGGAAGATGCCAGGTGTAGTGAGGAAGAGGAAGATGCCAGGTGTAGTGAGGAAGAGGAAGATGCCAGGTGTAGTGAGGAAGAGGCCCACCCACTCAGCAGTGCTAACAAGTGAAGACAACAGCAGCCACAGTTGTGTTTTGGAATAACCAGAGGGATTTATGGACGACTATCTTCAAATAAGATCGCAATTGATTTCCTTTGTCTTTGCAGCGTCGTGTATTTTCCATTGACATTGTTATTCTTTATTTACTTCTTGAGATCCATTCAGATATAGATGTCTCCATGGTGACAAAAGCTATATGATTAGATGCACAGAATGAAATCCAAAGGAAACAAGGCCTAAGTTATGGGGTGGGCTTAAACAAACAGAGACTTATACTGATGTGTGTGTTTGCGTGTGTGTGTGTTTGTGCTGTCTATAAAACATGCCCCCTTTTAAAAGTAGTTTTCATGTCTCAACAGGAGATATTTTGCATGATTGCACAGTATGGAAGATGCACTGGTATCTCCAGAATCAATTCCCATTCAGAGCTGCATGAAGTACATGAACCTTCAGACAATTACACTGCAGTGAATGAGAAGAGACCAATCAGGGAAGCTATCGTTCTCATCCTCAATGAATAGGACCACACTATAAACGCTATAATCACCTTCTCACAATTACAGCCCACTGCCTCTCTATTGAATAAGGCTCTGAATGTACTGTCTGCAGAGAAGCTACAGGGAACACACACACACACATCCTGACTGCTGTTGTTTTTTATGACTATTGCAATTATCTGAGGAAGGAACATGGATTGTTGGCCTTTCATGAGAGAACTAAAGGTTTTGACAGGCTTTAATCAAGAGAGGGGGGGGAGGGAACAGAGATACACAGCAGTGAGAGAGAGACAACACCTCTCATCACAACACTGAGTTTCAGCACAAGCACTATAAATACAGCTAGTCCAACCTCCTCCACCCCTCTAATGCACAAATAGCACACAGAGCTGCAGGAAGCCTGGGCTGAAAAAGACCATATCTGGAAAGTAACACGAAATCCAAGGGAATCAACTGAATCCTTGATTGATCCACTTGTTTTTCCACTTAGAGCAGGTGAGGTCTTCAGTCCTGAGGGTCATCCTACTGAAGCTGGAAACATCTCACTTCTGTGTTGTTTTGATCTTGTGGTTAACCCTAACATTCAGGCTGGACCTTGTGTTCCTTATAGCCAGGTGTTTATCCCTCAGTTAATATGTTCCAAATGTTTCCCCAGCAGGTCTGCCATGCAGCAAGACTAGAGCAAGTCTTCCATGTAGCAGGTCTACAGCAGGTCTACAGCAGGTCTACAGCAGGTCTACAGCAGGTCCACAGCAGGTCTGTAGCAGGTCTGCAGCAGTTCTACAGCAGGTCTGTAGCATGTCTACAGCAGGTCTACAGCAGGTCTGTAGCAGGTCTACAGCAGGTCTACAGCAGGTCTGTAGCATGTCTACAGCAGGTCTACAGCAGGTCTGCAGCAGGTCTGCAGCAGGTCTACAGCAGGTCTACAGCAGGTCTGTAGCAGGTCTACAGCAGGTCTACAGCAGGTCTACAGCAGGTCTACAGCAGGTCTGTAGCAGGTCTGCAGCAGGTCTACAGCAGGTCTACAGCAGGTCTGTAGCAGGTCTACAGCAGGTCTACAGCAGGTCTACAGCAGGACTGTAGCAGGTCTACAGCAGGTCTACAGCAGGTCTGCAGCAGGTCTACAGCAGGTCTGCAGCAGGACTGTAGCAGGTCTACAGCAGGTCTGCAGCAGGTCTGCAGCAGGTCTACAGCAGGTCTACAGCAGGTCTACAGCAGGTCTACAGCAAGTCTGCAGCAGGTCTACAGCAGGACTGCTATGCAGCAGTTTGTTGTTTGAAGTCACTCTTGTACCTCTCCTCTTACAGGGTAAAGGAGCTGACAAACACACACACACACACACACACACACACACACACACACATGGGCACCCACCTACCCACCTGTACACACACACACACCTGGGCACCCACCTACCCACCTGTACACACACACACACACACACACACACACCTGGGCGCCCACCTACCCACCCGTACACACACACACACACCTGGGCACCCACCTTCCCACCCGTACACACACACACCTGGGCACCCACCTTCCCACCCGTACACACACACACCAGTAACACGATCCTTTATATCATCTGTAGTGCACCAGCCTTTTAGAAGTCAAAGGGAGGTTTTAGCATGCAGTTCTGAGATCTGACAACTAAAACACTAGTCCCCTAATAGGCTGACTACACCAGCAAGCAGAACTGTTACTCCAATTATCTTTCTCCTCTGTCTCCATGGGGACGGAGCGCCCCCCCCCCCTCCCTGAGGCCCCTCCCTACAGGGTCAGCACTGCCCATCTAATTATACCTATAGGGGGATTCTGATGCTTAATCCTCAAATAGTTTCTGCTCAGGCTGTGCCATTAATAACTACCATCGCCCCCTAGGCAGTCATTTAGGAGCGTTTAGTTTTTGTTATCCTCTAAAAAATACATGACTACAAAGCTTGGTATGTCACAGTGGGAAATGTATTCACCAATTATGTTTCTCTAAGGGGTCATTCTTTTGCCTGGCCAGTTTATTTGAGCCCAGTTTGTTTTTGGCCACACAGTGTTTTAACCTATAAGAAGCCCTGACTGTAACAGTCCAGCAGATGGTCACTGTACATGACCAGAAGAACCAACAACAAACACTGTGTGTATAACAGTAACAGAGCCAGGTGTCCAAATATTCAAGTGTATTAAGATAGTCACATACAAATAGAGAGAAAGAGAGAGAGAGAGAGAGAGAGAGAGAGAGGGAGAGAGAGAGGGAGAGAGAGAGAGGGAGAGAGAGAGAGAGAGGGAGGGAGAGGAGGAGAGAGAGAGAGGGAGAGAGAGGGAGAGAGAGAGAAAGAGAGAGAGAGAGAGGAGGAGAGAGAGAGACAGAGAGACAGAGAGAGAGGGAGAGAGAGAGGGAGAGAGAGAGGGAGAGAGAAAGGGAGGGAGAGAGAGAGAGGGAGGGAGAGGAGGAGAGAGAGAGAGGGAGAGGGAGAGAGAGAGAGAGAGAGAGAGAGAGAGAGGAGGAGAGAGAGAGGAGGAGAAAGAAAGAGGGAGAGAGAGATAGAGAGACAGAGAGAGAGATAGAGAGAGAGAGATAGAAAGTGTAATCATAAATTCACTGAGTCTGCAACATTTGCCATTTGCCTCCAAGCTTCTCATCTCCTGGGCTTCACTTAGTCTTTCTTTCTTCTCTTTATTCTTCCCCAGTCACTCTTTCTTTCTCTATCACACTCACTCACGCACTCACTCACTCACTCACTCACTCACTCACTCACTCACTCACTCACACACTCACACACTCACACACTCACACACTGACTCACACACTCACTCACTCACTCACTCACTCACTCACACACTCACTCACTCACTCACACACTCACACACTCACACACTGACTCACACACTCACTCACTCACTCACACACTCACGTATACATTGGATGAAAGAATTGTTTTTTTCAGAAATGTTGTTTTAAAAAGGTCAGTGGATGTCCAGACCTGCACCTTCTATAGATCAAGTTATTATAAGCAGAGGAAACATCTCTATCATTTCACTACACAGATATGGAAAACAGCAGCAGCCTTCTCAAATGCGTGGAAACAGGTTTTTATTGTAGTTACTTTCCTGCTTCAAACACATTTCCTTCTCAAAAAAGGTCACCTAGCCTGGGGCATAATGGAAACAGCATTCAAGCAAGGGCCTTAGAACTTTAATATGTAGAACCAGCAGAATCCTGTAAAAAACACCAAAAAGAAGAAAAAAACATCACACACTTACAAACATCACAAACTTCACATGCGTGTGCTCACACACACTCACACACACACACACACACACACACAGTGAGCGACTGAGGCCCACATGAACACATCAACACTCCGAGCATCAAGCAGCCAAAAGGAAGATCTCCATGATTTAATGAGTGTTTCTCAGCTGGCTTCATCTGAGGATCATGACTTCCTGCCAGTGCAGTCAGGGTGAGGAGCAGCAGCTCTGAGCAGAGGCTGTGATTACTGAGAAGTAGTATTCAGTGTCCTGTCAGCCGGTGTCCTGAGAGGAAGCTTAGTTCAGCAGGACGAACTCTCATCAGAACTTCAGACGATTTGATGTACGGTTTGAAAGTGCTTAAACCATGGCTGAATCCAGAGACAACAATGATCTGAAAACTGTTTACAAGATGTCCATCAGGTACAACAACTGACTGGTCTCCATGTTCCAAAGCCTAATATAACACAAGCAAACAACAAGAATATAACACTAAGTTGACTCAATATTTACAACACAGCTCTGCAGCACGACCAACAGCCTCCAGATCACAGGACTGTCCGCCTGTTGGGACAGTCCTAATCCCTGATACAGCCTCAGCTTTTAGCAGACTAGGATGCTGCCCCAGTTACAGCTTACATTTACATGGAGTCATTTAGCAGATATTCTTATCCATAGTGACTTATAGCAAGGACAGGGACATTCCCCCCTGAGGCAAGTAGGGTGAAGTGCCTTGCCCAAGGACACATCATGTTGCCTCATCTGGGAATCGAACTGACAACCTTCTGATCATTAGTCCTCTGCCCTTAACAACTCAGCCACCTGACTCCCCTAACCCAGTTTACTGTCTCTTTCTCCTTCCAGGCACCAAGCTTAGGTGACTGGATCCAAAACAAGGGGATAAATATGAGAGACAGAATCCTTGGGTGAAACAGTGTGAGCCCTGCCTAGTACTGGGTAGTACTGGGTAGTACTGGGTAGTACTGGGTAGTACTGGGTAGTATTCAATCCAGTACAGAGCCCTGGATAGTACTGGGTAGTACTGGGTAGTATACAATCCAGTACAAAGCCCTGGATAGTACTGGGTAGTACTGGGTAGTACTGGGTAGTACTGGGTAGTACTGGATAGTACTGGGTAGTACTGGGTAGTACTGGGTAGTACTCAGTATTGTTTTAAATAATGCCGTACAGTCAGTTAAAATCTGATGTGATTAATGCTTTTGACCCAGAGGATTTTATTAGTTAGGGATTCACTGTGTCAAAAGTGTGTGTGTGTGTGTGTGTGTGGTATAATATGTAAGTGTAACCCCATGCCATAACAGAAACCATGCAGTACTGATAATTGCAGTCAATTTGCTCCTAAGTAGCAGTGGAAGGTGAAGGGAGGCGAGAGAGTGTTATCAGCCTTCTGGCAGCCTGTGGTTCTAACAGGGCGTCCTGTAGTCCTGGGAGACTAATAGCTGAGTACTGAGACAACAGCAGGATTACCCTCCATCCATCCATCCCCCCATCCATCCCTCCATCCATCCCTCCATCCATCCCCTCCCTCCTATTGTGAACTTCAAGGACATTTGCCAATAACAACTTTATCAGTCTCCCCCATGTGTCAAGGGATCTGGCTCAGTGTTTGTCAGGAAGCGCTGGAGAGAAGCAGTGGCTTTGTTTCCTATCTGAGAGCTGCTAGACTGAGAGGAACCTGGGCTGGGTGACGGGTTCTCCCAGCCAGAGGATCCAGCAGGTCAGAGGTGAGATGATGAAGGAGATCCTACTGTGAAAGCGAACAGTCCTCAGTGTCTCCATGTTGGTGCCTCACACACACCAGCAGAAGAACAGACATCTTCACATCCTCTCTGGATGTCCGGGGCTTTTCATTCTTAATGCACCATCTCCTCACACAGTAACCCTAATAATACATTCCTCTGTGGAATATTATTTTAGAATCCAATTATAAAAGCATTATTCAACCGTTAAAAGAGTAATTCTAAAATGTACATGGTAGTTGTCTAATGGTTTGTGAATACCTGAGTAAAGTGAATGAGTAAGTATGAGTTTGTGTGTGTTCCTGTATTCTGGTCTAATGGTTTGAAAACATCCCAGTAAACATTGACACAACTTCCTGTGTCTATGAGACACAAATGAAAACCTCCTAATGTTTGTTGTTCTGCCCTCTTAGACCGTTCATCAAGCTAACTGTGAAGCTTGATGGCCGCTGGCATAAACATCGCTACATGTCCTCAACACACACTCTGTACTGAACTACCACTCTAACAAAGACATGACGACGAAACACAGCGAGGAAACTGACAAAGACTCTCAGGAGATGCTTTCAAATGGGACTGTTATGGTTATGGTTCATGAATGGGTCTGAATGTGTTTCTCTTCCTCGTTTAAACATCCCAGACTGGGCCCTTAGGCCAGGGTCATGTGACCCTACTGTTCACATCTACGATTGGCTCAACTGTAAATGGACCCACCCTTCATTCACAACATCAGCCTGGGCATTATCCAGGATCCTGCTCACTTCCTGTCTCACCTGGGGGTATGTTAGTCTGATGTTCCCCTCCACTCAGCTTTGTATGAACAGTGCTGTATGTACCAGTCTGTATGCAGCATACTGCCCCCCCCCCCCCCCCCCCCCCCCCCCCCCCCCCCCCCAGCCTGTCATCCATGACTGAGGGCCAGATGCTCCCGATGTTGACAAGCCTTGGGGACTACCTGACATTAACACACCTTACTGTGTGGAGAGAACAGGAGGCCTTTCACTTCCACACCACACACTCCTCCTTTGAAGCATAAAATAAGTAAATATACCTCTAGTGTGTCAGTCTGTTCATTACAACAAGGCACGTGTTATCGTTCTTGAACATCACTCACAGGGGGACAGGTGTGTAAGGCCACACACACACCAGACACACACGTTCACACACAACACTGTGTGATGAACAGTCATCTGGATTGTTTGGAAATGAAAGCACCCAAAGTTCAATATAATATATTTACCAACAGACACACGACACATTAAATACAATTCTGTATGATACAAAACTGCTCTAGGATCATTCAATCTATGGTCAATATTTCTTTCCAGCAAACTGAATTCAATACTTGTAAATAAATTCTGCACAGCCTTCTTCACTGCAAAATAACGAAATAACCTGAAGTGTTGAAGAAGATGGGATGAGGAAGAGCGCCGGAGAGAGAAAGAGAGAGTGAGAGAGAGAGGCAGAGTGATGGAGAGAGAAAGAGAGAGAGAGAGAGAGGGAGAGTGATTGAGAGAGAAAGAGAGAGAGGCAGAGTGATTGAGAGAGAGAGAGAGAGAGAGAGAGAGGTAGAGTGATGGAGAGAGAGAGAGAGAGAGAGAGAGAGAGAGAGGGAGAGAGAGAGGCAGAGTGATGGAGAGAGAAAGAGAGAGAGGAGAGAGAGAGAGAGAGAGAGAGAGAGGCAGAGTGATGGATGGTGTTAATCCATTATTTCTAGCTGGTCTTTGAAGTTGCTGTAGATGTTACCGGCTAGGAGTTACGGTGGAATTAAATTAAAGTAGGAACTTTCACATGCTGTTCCCAAAAGGCAGTATGTTAATTTGTGTTTAAGTCTATTTGAAATACTCAAACTGCCATAAATGGTTTGAAGGTTTCACTATATTTGACATCCATGATCAAGAGCTCACTGTGGAAACACTGCTGCTAGTGAACAGTGGTGTTTGTCTCCATTAGAGGCACAAACTGTCCTGAAGAGAGAGGAGATGGAGGTCACAGAGATAAGGGACAGACAGAGAGGTAGAGAAAGGGGAGGAGGGGGGGTCACAGAGGAGATTTGTGGCCTGTCCTGGAGCCTCGGTCTGAAGTCTGACTGAGGGAATGTTGGTGTAGAGGCTGACCTAGAGGCTGGGGGCTGACTGGAGGCTGGCCTAGAGGCTGAGGGCTGACTGGAGGCTGGCCTAGAGACTGAGGGCTGACTGGAGGCTGGCCTAGAGGCTGAGGGCTGACTGGAGGCTGGCCTAGAGGCTGAGGGCTGACTGGAGGCTGGCCTAGAGACTGAGGGCTGACTGGAGGCTGGCCTAGAGGCTGAGGGCTGACTGGAGGCTGGCCTAGAGGCTGAGGGCTGACTGAGGGATAGCTGGAGGCTGACTGAGGGATGGTTGGAGGCTGACTGGAGGCTGACTATTTTAGGGTGTGTTCTCTGGGACAGGCGTCAGCAAGATGCCACAGGACATTACCCCATGCATGGCTGCCTTCACAAGCTGCTAATGTCAGCTGCTCTCTTCTGAGGTACAGTAAAAACCCTTCTGATCTGGTATTCTGCTGATCTTCCTCCCAAAATACACCTTTAGACTGACAGGCTAATAAACTAGATACTAAAATGGTCATTATGTGAGTCAAGACCAACCAATGGAGGTTTACAGGGTTAAAACCATCAAGCCCTCACACACACACATCACCGACCTCACACACACACACGTGGTTCTTAACAGAGACATGTCAGGATGGGGTTAAAGCATGTTATTGTACTGCAGTTACACTTCACTACACCACAAAGATACAACAGGTGGTCATTAGCATTGAAGAAGCCCTCAATCCTCTTCAGCTAGGAGACTAAATGATGCCTCTTTGATGGAAACAAAGAATTGTTTATTTCACTGAACAATCAAATCCCAAGAAAATTGGAATTTAAATACCACTGTGACAAGACTGTGATTAGTTGCTGGATTATGGTCGTTGCTTTTCTGTCAGTGAACCTTGTTTTCCCACAGTCCAGCACAGTGGGGCTGAAGTGTCACAGTGAATCCATGGATGACCAGACCAGCTCAGTACCTCAGGAAACCAGCTCAGCTGGTAGAAAGAATGAGTGTGTCTGGTTGTGTGCCAAAATTAGACAGAAATAGGTTTATCCTGGGTAATACACACTAGTTGTATACAGGGAAACGATTCATATATTCTTTTAGTTTTTTAGCTTTGAAGTACTTCAAAGGAGTGTCACATGCTCTCAGATCTGAGTTTGACTTAAGACAAGGACATTGCCACCCATTTGCAACAAAACTGAGAAATAAGATAAACAATCACTTTGTATACTTTAAGTATCAGTACCTCACATGTCAATAAACTTAAAATCCCACAATATAAAGAGGATCCACTGTGACAGAGCTGCAGAGATGCTCTCTACTGGAGCTTCAAAGCTTAAGAACACACACACACACACACACACACAGAACTGGCCTGTGGTGAGACAGTCATGTCTGACTCCTTCCTGTGTTAATCAGCTGGATAACTGAGCCAGATCTGTTCAGGACCTTTCCCACTGAACACACTTCCTCTTGAAAGTATTTGGGATTCTCACACATCAGTTCAGCCCTAGAACACATTTCATGCTTGACCAGGTGGATATCTGCTATGAGACACCAAACATGAGATTTGCTGAATTTATGTCCTTGATGTGTTTGTTGTCTCCTGTATCTGGTCTCTGATTGGAGCGTATCGCAGACACACCCTGTCCCTGGTCACATGATCAGAACCTCAGAAGACAATTGAGGAGACGTGTCCACATTCTGGAGAGATGAGACGCATGAGACAGCTGGATAAGTACATGATCCTGTTTCCTCTCATGGTGTCTTTCCCTTTGTCTCTCTTCCTCCTGTTCTCTCTCCCCCTGTGTCTGTCCTCCTCTCTCTCTCTGCCTCCCTCTCTCTCTCTCTCTCTCTCTCTCTCTCTCTCTCTCTGCATCCCTCTCTCTCTCTCTCTCTCTGCCTCCCTCTCTCTCTGCCTCCCTCTCTCTCTTTCTGCCTCTCTCTCTCTCTCTCTCTCTCTGCCTCCCTCTCTCTCTCTCTCTCTCTCTCTCTCTCTCTCTCTGCATCCCTCTCTCTCTCTTTCTCTCTGCCTCCCTCTCTCTCTGCCTCCCTCTCTCTCTCTCTGCCTCTCATTCTGCCTCTCTCTCTTTCTGCCTCTCTCTCTCTCTCTCTCTGCATCTCTCTCTCTTTCTGCCTCTCTCTCTCTCTCTCTCTCTCTGCCTTTCTCTCTACCTCCCTAATTCTCTCGCTCTCTGCCTGAAGGTAAACTTGTTCCCTAAAGACAGCAGAGTCCTCTAAACCACAGCCAATCCCTGAGGGCCTCATTTGCAGGATTAATTATAAGGACAGGAGCCTGTTCCTCTCTGTGATAAAGACAATCAGCTTGTCAGAGCGGTGGAGCCGTCTCTCCATGTGTGATGTGTCCACGCTATTGGTTATTGAGTTGCACCCTGGGACATGGCGTACTCCACAGAGAGACACACCGTCGTCAGTGATGTCTGTGGATCCAGCTCTAATGTAGAGTCACATGGGTCAACACATCGTCTAACAAACCCCTGATGGGGGGGAAAGGATGCATCTCTTTACAGAGGGTGCAGACATGCTCACAGATTAGCATGCACACGCTAATCCAGGGCACCGCAGTTCTACCACGAGCTAACCCTGCTTTGTTCAAATTTAGCATGTATTTGCATTTCTCTGCCAGTGGGATATGATCCATGATTCAAGCTCAGCGCTGGCAGTAAGGGAGGCACTGCCTCGTGACCAGGGTTCTAATTGGGGTATTCGCCATACATATTGATAAAGAGCCCTGGTATTTCCCCTCGCTGACAGAATCTAAAGGCAGGGCAGCCAGACGAGCACAGGCTCTGTGGTCTGAATACACAAGTGGTCATTTCTAACTATCTGACCACCAACAAGCACCAGCTGACTACCTCTGTGCACACACACCTACACACACACACCTACACACACACACCTACACACACACACCTACACACACACACCTACACACACACACCTACACACACACACGGTCCATTGAGATTGGCTCAGATAAGAAAGCACTTCAATTAGTGTACAAAATATTGATTGCTATGCTTTTCATGTGGGCATTGTAACACCAGACACGTAGAAGAGATCCTGGGAGATCTGCACAGCCATCCTGCATCCGCTCATAACAATGAGAACAGATCAGTGATACACAGCAGAATGAGAACAGATCAGTGATACACAGCAGAATGAGAACAGATCAGTGATACACAGCAGAATGAGAACAGATCAGTGATACACAGCAGCACAATGCAGCTCAGGTCTGTTGGGGGGGGGGGTGTATTTAAAGTTTTCAGTCATGGAATTTCTTGGAGATCTTTCCAAGACCAAGTGTGTTTAAGAGGGGAAAAAAAGAAGAAAGAGATTTGTCAACATTTCTGCTAATGTGGCGAGGATGAGGATGTTACCATGAGGATGTTACCATGAGGATGTTACCACGTCAGCATGAATTACTGACACCTGCATGAGACTGGTTATAAATAGGTATGTGGGAGTGAGTGACCTCACACCCTGAGAGACTTCCACTGGGATATACACTGTCCTGCTCCTCCCCTTCTGGTGGTGGAGGGGGGTGGGGTAGTGGTGGAGCAGGTGGGGTCAGGGTGGGGTCAGGGTGGGGTTAAGGTACGGTCAGGGTGGGGTCAGATTGGGGTCAGGGTGGGGTCAGGGTGGGGTCAGGGTGGGGTTAAGGTACGGTCAGGGTGGGGTCAGATTGGGGTCAGGGTGGGGTCAGGGTGGGGTCAGGGTGGGGTTAAGGTACGGTCAGGGTGGGGTCAGATTGGGGTCAGGGTGGGGTCAGGGTGGGGTCAGGGTGGGGTCAGGGTGGGAAAAAGAAGAACAGATTCTAATTCTAGATCAGTGCTGCTTACCTTAGTCTCCACTTCTTCAAGTCTCTCTAGATCTTCAGCATTGGATCCCTGAGTGAGACAGAAACCTTCCTCAGGTAGAGAGGAGAGGAAACATGAGGCCACATGTTAAACCTAATTAGAGATGGAGTTTGGGATGATGTGAGATAATGACTTACAGACTGTACACCCTCCCTCACCCCCCCCCCTCACCCTCCCTCACCCCCCCTCACCCTCCCTTACCCCCCCTCACCCTCCCTCACCCCCCCTCACCCTCCCTCACCCCCCCTCACCCTCCCTTACCCCCCCTCAAACTCACCTTCTTTTATAAAATGGAGGGCAGTGGATATGAGTTTCTTAAAATATCTGCCTATGTGTGAGCATGACTGTGTTTCCTGAGTCAGTGTTTCCCAACTCAGGTCCTGGAACAGCACACCTGATTCCAATAAATGGGTCGTTATCCAGCTCTGCAGCCGCCTTCTTTGGACCCTTAATTAGAATCAGGTGTGTTGGAGTAGAGAAACATCTAAAACATGCAGGGCAGGTGATCCCAGGGTTGGGAAACACTGTTGTAAAAGACACAATTCCTCCTTGAACCCTCCAACTTTCTGTTCTCCCATCAGGAGCCTGAAACAAACACAGAAAGTTTCTGGCCTCTAGTTTCACCTGTTTCCTTCTATTGATTTGATTATGAACAGGAGCAGATAAGAGGTGGTGCTGCTGTGAAGATTAGCAAAGCAGCAATCTGCTGACGTCCTGAGCGATCAGCCTCATGCCAGCCTGAGCCAGCAGCTCCACTCCACATTGGTGAACAGCAGAATACCAAGCAGAGCTCTGGATGTTGTTTGTGCCCAGCATGTAATACAGACCTTCTCAGACACACCGCAGCAAAGTAACCCAATCATCCCCCTCTGCTGGAGAACTTTGTGGGCTTCTTGTATTTGCACTGCAGCAACAGTCTTTTCAATGTCAATTACGCAGCAATAAAAACTATCAGAAAGGTCAAAGCTGACAGACGTGGGAGTTAATTGGTTCATTGTGTTGCCGTGGCGCCTGAGAGTGTTCTGAGCGAGCGTGTCTCCTCCTCCTCTGACATGGTCTCACCCTGAAACCAGAGGAACACATGTTCTCAGGATGAGGCCTGTCAGAACCTCCCCCAGCTTTCAGGAACAGACCTGGCCAGAGGAGAGCAGAACCATGGATGTGCCAGTGTTTAAGACCTTCAGGTCTCCTTTAGTTTAGACTTGTGGAGTATAGTTAGCACATACTTTATACATCAAGCAATAATACCCAAGTAATGTTTTTGCATAGATTGTATATAATGTCATTTTTATTTTATTTTAGCCATAGTGCATATGTGTGTATACAGGTTAGTGAGGTTTGTTGTTTCAAAGCTAACATTAGTAAGCTGACTGTGTCTCAGACCAATGTTTGGTTTCTCTCCCCATCAAACAGACAGATGTGTTCCAGCTGATCCTCATTGTTTACCCTGGTGCTTCTTCATCTTTCATTATAAAATGCCAAACTCCAGACTCCTGCTAAGACAGCCCAGCGTCATGCTTCACAGCTCTCCTCCCTCCCACAGACATCTCCTCCTCAGCTCTAAACCCAATATTGACTGGAATGGGAAATTCAAATCAGGAGTCAACACTCAAACCATCTGACAGGCCACTTCCAATTTCACAGATACGTGGCACAGCAGCCATTACTATGGACAAACAGAATCTCTGTGTAGCTATCAGAGAGAACCCAACCTTTATCTACTGGGGTGTAGAGAACCCAACCTTTATCTACTGGGATGTAGAGAACCCAACCTTTATATACTGGGGTGTAGAGAACCCAACCTTTATCTACTGGGGTGTAGAGAACCCAACCTTTATCTACTGGGGTGTAGAGAACCCAACCTTTATCTACTGGGGTGTAGAGAACCCAACCTTTATATACCGGGGTGTAGAGAACCCAACCTTTATCTACTGGGATGTAGAGAACCCAACCTTTATTTACTGGGGTGTAGAGAACCCAACCTTTATCTACTGGGGTGTAGAGAACCCAACCTTTATATACTGGGATGTAGAGAACCCAACCTTTATTTACTGGGATGTAGAGAACCCAACCTTTATCTACTGGGATGTAGAGAACCCAACCTTTATCTACTGGGGTGTAGAGAACCCAACCTTTATCTACTGGGATGTAGAGAACCCAACCTTTATCTACTGGGGTGTAGAGAACCCAACCTTTATCTACTGGGGTGTAGAGACCCCAACCTTTATCTACTGGGGTGTAGAGAACCCAACCTTTATCTACTGGGGTGTAGAGAACCCAACCTTTATCTACTGGGATGTAGAGAACCCAACCTTTATCTACTGGGGTGTAGAGAACCCAACCTTTATCTACTGGGATGTAGAGAACCCAACCTTTATCTACTGGGGTGTAGAGAACCCAACCCAACCAAATCTGTACCTCAGTTTACTTCTATAGCAGTCAGAACTGAGATGCTCTGAAGCTTTTTGTATTAGTTTCCATCAGAACATGAGTCATACAGAGGCAGAGGGAAGCTCTCTGGAGATCATTTGTTTTTATTCACTTTATTCTCTAAAATCTAATTACTGTAACTCTGTGTCTCAATTGTTTTGTGATACTACGAGGCTGTGTATTACTTTAGTGTAAAATAAATGTTGATTTGTTTTGGGCTGTGTGGTCATTTAATGTCAAGTGTAACATTTACACTTCACAATGAAAATACACAATTGCCTAATATTGTAGCTTTGCTGCAAGAAATTCCGACATGACTCAGAAAACATCATGAACTCTTTACTGCAGCACATTGACTGGTTGTGTTAGTTTCACAAGACTTGGCAAACAACACAGTAAACAAGCCTGTAAACTATTTTGAAATGAGTTAGCAAACAATACAGAGAAGAAATGCTGGATAACAAACCTTGTTTAACACAGTAAACAACACAGAGATGCTACGCTAGCTAACCTGACACAGTAAACAACACAGAGATGCTACGCTAGCTAACCTGACACAGTAAACAACACAGAGATGCTACGCTAGCTAACCTGACACAGTAAACAACACAGAGATGCTACGCTAGCTAACCTGACACAGTAAACAGAACAGCTCATAAGACAGAGGCTGTATTTGTTGTATTCAGCAGAAAACAGAGAAGGCTGAAACCTTGTAGAAAAATATGAACAGGGTTTAATATGCTTTAGTTATAGGAACTCTGAATCTGTAGTCTCAAATGTTCCTATCTTGCCTTCCGTCCCTCTCTCTCTGTCTCTGTCTCTCTGTCTCTCTGTCTCTCTCTCTCTGTCTCTCTCTCTCTGTCTCTCTCTCTCTCTCTTTCTATCCCTCCTCATTCTCTCTCCTCTCTATCTCTCATCTCTCCTCTCTCTGCAGTCTTGCTGCCTCTTTCCTTCCTGCTTCTTCACTCACTTTTGATCTTCCATTTTGTTCTCTGGCACTTTAATTCCCCTTCTCTCTCTCCTTCTCTCTAATGGTATTGGGGAGTGTGTTACCTGTATGAGGTGAGTGTCAGCATCAAGGAGATAACAGCTTGATGTCTGGCTAGCCTTTCATCATGCTGAGGAGGACACAGCTGCATGCACTCTCTCACGATCTCTGTGTGTCTGTCTGTCTGTCTGTCTGTCTGTCTGTCTCTCTCTGTCTGTCTGTCTGTCTGTCTGTCTGTCTCTCTCTCTCTCTCTCTCTCTCTCTCTTTCTTTCTTTCTCTCAGAGAGCAGCAGGAGGCACATTTTCTTTTCATCTCTTCCCTTTTCCTCCCCCTTTCCTCCTCCACATTTCACTCTCCACCTCTTTCCTCCCCCTCTCTCCCCTGCAGTAACCCCCCCCCCCCTCCCTCCCGCCCCCTCCCTACGTTCTCATTCTGAAGAGCTAACCTGTTTGCACCTATGAGAGGGGAAGCAGCATCATGAGGGCTGTGGGATCTGTGCAGTAGAGATCAGCAGGATGCAGCATGGAAGATCTGGAAGCATCTGCTTCAGGACAAACCCTCCTAGCTTCAGGGGAGTTAGGGCTGCTGGGGTTATATCCATTGAATGTCTCAAACCCCTCATTTGCTCCTGAACATGAAACATATTTTTTATTGATCAAAGTTGATTTCTTTTGACACCAGACCAAGAGGGAAAGAAAACAAACATAATTAAACAGACCACAAATGTTCTGAGGTTGTCAATGAAAAGTTCTCATTCATTCAGATGCATAAATTGCTCTTTTATTTGTGGGATGATTACTGAGCGATTCTCTTATTAAGTGTTGAGATGACTTCAGGCTCAGGGCCACGTTGTTATTAAAGCTGCTGTGTCTCTGTGTTCTGCTTCAGTGACAAGCCACTGAAACTGTCTGATCACATCAAACCAAAACAAGTCACAGGAATCCATTTAATCATGGGTCAAAAGAAACACTAACTCAGAAAACTGATTTAAATTGGTGCGTGTATGTGACTGTGCATCTGTTTTAGGTGAGTGGGTGTGTGTGTGTGTGTGTGTGTGTGTGTGTGTGTGTGTGTGTGTGTGTGTGTGTGTGTGTGTGTGTGTGTGTGTGTGTGTGGGTGTGGGTGGGTGTGTGTGTGTGTGTGGGTGTGTGTGTGTGTGGTGGGGGGGCCTGGTGTTCAGAATGAAGTCCTGCTCATTCTAGGTTGTGTCATTACATAAGTGGCTGCTGAGTCTTTGGGTTGCGGCCAGAATATAATGGCAGCTTTAATGACTGCAGCCATATGTTGGACAGAGTGTGGGCAGTCCCTTCAGTTAGGGCCCCTCTCTGTCACAGCTGAGGCCCTTCAGTTAGGGCCCCTCTCTGTCACAGCTGAGGGCCCCTCTCTGTCACAGCTGAGGCTCTTCAGTTAGGGCCCCTCTCTGCTTCTCTCCTGGGAAGATCCTGGGGTTCTGCTGACATTCACACTGAGGCTCTTTAGGTTCCTCCATGAGCGCCATATAACTGGACCTACACACACACACGCACACACACACACTCATACACCCTCACACACTCCTGATCACCTTATTTAAGGCGTGGCAACTCTTAGTCATCGCAAAGTATTACTAGACTGTGTCCAAGTTGTGTCCAAGTTTCCCTGATGTTTGATGCCCATAGTGTCTGTCTGGCTGTGTGTGTGTGTGTGTGTGTGTGGTTCTCAAAACTGAGATATAGTGTGTACACAGCATAACAAAATGTCTGTCCAGTTCAGTGTTGGTGTCCTGGTGACATCACAGCATGAAGAGACACCTGGATGTTTCCTGCAGTCACCTGAGGGGAGACCCTGCTCTTAGTTTAATCACTGTGACAGCTGGATGTGCTGCTCTGACAGAGACAGAGGAGGACAGAGCAGCTCCTCTGGACAGAGGAGAGAGGAGCTACAGAGCACATTAATCATGTGTTTCCTGTGGGGACGCATCATTCTGGAGCGCTGGGTGAACATTTGATATTGATAACTGTTAGACGAGGCCCTGGGCATCTTACAATGAGCTGAGCATCAACACAGGAGCCATGGAAAAGTTTTAATTAGTATCTACACACAGCATGCTATTACACACAAGATGAAGTGTTTGAGACACACACATGAGGAATGGGATGAATGCAGAATAGTAAAGGGGCTTTTTCTTCATGTTTTCTTTTACAAGAAGCGATGTTGATAAATGACATGATCGTTGTTTAAGCCTTTAGTATCGAGGGTGTGCACTGTGATACACACAGCTTGCCTGTGTGTGTGGAGTTACGTGGCTCAGCGGTTAAGGCGTTGGGCTAGTGATTGGAAGGTTGAGAGATCAATTCCTGGCTTTGGCTACATGACATTGTGTCCTTGGGCAAGGCACTTCACCCTACTTGCCTCAGGGGGAATGTCCCTGTACTTGCTCTGGACAGTCTACTAAAGATAAATGTGAAATGTAAAAAAACAAAACAAAAACAACATGCCTGATTCAGTGAAGTACATATATCTGGTTGAAGATACACATTATTCAACCATACAGAACTGAATAAATAATGTATATATTGTATGTATCTATGAGGTTACTGTGTATGTTGCCCCTGAACTTTCCTGCTTCTTTACAGACTGTCAATAGAACTAATTAAGAATTAAGCATGAACGAAGAAATAGAATTTTAAATACTATAAATAATTACAGGACGCATTAGGAAAAGGATATTTAAAAACATTTATTTCCTTTTCCTACCCATGAACCCAGGCAGATGATCTATTAATTTGCTATCATATCATCAAATAAGAAATGTCAACCCTTCAACATCAAGTGTGGTTCTCTATTAGCAGCAGCAGTGTTCAGTAGCATCGCGTCTCCCAGCCTCCCAGTCTTGTATTCACAGTTCTAAATCCCTCTTAAAACATCCACATCATCCATGTGATCCAGGCCTTGGAATTACTGGCACCACATGACAAGTTGTCAGGATCCAGAAAACAAATATGCTTGATTTTCTGTGAGGGCTAATTGACTTCCTCAAGTCATGCCTGAAGCTTGTCTCTCCTGCCTTTCCATCCCTCTCTTCTCTCTCCATCCCTCTCTCCGTCCCTCTCTCCATCCCTCTCTCCTCTCTCCGTCCCTCTCTCCTCCATCCACCCCTCTCTCCATCCCTCTCTCCTCCATCCATTCCTCTCTCCTCCATCACTCTCCATCCCTCTCTCCGTCCCTCTCTCCATCCCTCTCTCCTCTCTCCGTCCCTCTCTCCTCCATCCACCCCCTCTCTCCGTCCCTCTCTCCTCCATCCACCCCCTCTCTCCATCCCTCTCTCCTCCATCCATCCCTCTCTCCTCCATCACTCTCCATCCCTCCATCCACAGTAGATAGGGCAGAATGGCATCTTTTCTCTGTCCTCTTTAAGTGTTCAAGCTTACAGTATTAATCACATTGAGTGTCTGAACCGTGAAATGAAAGCCGTCCTTCCAGACTGTTCCAAACAGCCCCAGGGGGGAAACAACCTTCTCATGGGATCCAGTTTGGTGCCAATATAAGCAGAAAAGGGGAAATCCCCCCCCCCCATTCACTGAAAATAGTCTTTGCCCACCTGCCAAAAACAATCTTTAGAAAAATGTCAAAGCTCTGGCACATTTGCTTACAGTGCAAGTCCTTTCTGATTGGTGGGGATCGCTGACACCATGGGACATTGTCCAAATGCACGAACAACACAAATAAACAAACAATCAATAAGAACAGTATGAGACCACAGTACAGCAACAACAACGTGGACAAGACTGATTTAACCTCTGAGATGCTGAACCAGGCTGGCTGTGTTACAGTGGTGGAGTTTAATGAGTCAGGTCTGAAGAGGAGATGATTCTAACTGAGTGTAGATGTTCTTGGTTCTTGGTCAGATGACACAGCCATGTGGAACACAGTTCAGAAGTTAGTAAAGCCAGCAGCAACTCTTCCTAGCTTAAGGAGTGATGTCACTCTCACACTAAGCAGATCTCCCTGGACAGTCATTTCTCAGCCGTTCTTTCTCTTTCTTCCAGAGGGTAATTGGTTTTGCTGCAAGGTTACAAGACACAACATTCTACTGCTGTACGTCGTCATTTCAATTCTGTGCTTTGTTCAATGTGAGTTTGGCTATCTTTCTCCTACAATGTGTGCTTATCAGGAACCATCTGAATGTTCTGCAACATAAGGTTCCAAGCTTTGGCTGACGATGCATTGTCTTCCATCACAGACCGTGGTTATTCTGCAGACTGTGAGCTGACATATCGTATTATCGTTATATAATCCATCCAAACAGAATTGCAAGGCTGCATAAACCTTTCATCATCATAGTTAAAAGACTCTGTGACACCCTGGGCACTAAACGTCCTCCATGTTATCAGATGACTGGAAGTTTGAACAGAAACAGATAAAACCAAGAAAACTGGAGCGATAAGGACACACTTTGTTTTTTCAGAACTCCTCGCATTTCACCGCCGCTCTAATTAAGGTGGAGGGAGAATGAAAGTTGAAAGTTTATCAACCACAAAGTAACATGGACAGTAGACACACAAGCACATTTCAGTCAACCCCAAATATCCAACACAGGCATGAAATAAAAATAAACAAACAACAAATAAATGATTTTTCAGTGCCATCAACTCTAACTGAAGCATGGGCTGAGTTTGAAGGAACACAGCCCTCATAGCCTCCATGTGGATGTGTCGATATCAACCTTAAGAGACACTGTCTGCCAATACTCATCCATTCATCACCTTGGATGTCCCTCTCAGACAGACAGCCTCTCCTGCTGGGAGTGGATCCTGATGTGTGCAGCCAGAGACAGAGATGATCTCCTGCTGTCTCCTGCTGTGGGTCTGGAACCTTGCCTGGCCTGCATACAGGACAGCACAGCAAGCAGACAGCAAGCAGACAGCAAGCAGACAGCAAGCAGACAGGACAGCACAGCAAGCAGACAGGAAAGCACAGTAAACAGACAGCAGGGACAGAGACATACAGGAAGCTGCAGAGGACATCCTGTTGGGATTCGTGTCACCTTACAGGCACCCAATAATCCACTCGTAAGCAGCCCCCCCGCCCCCCCCCATCCAACAGCAATGTTATCATCCTGAGGGTTAGCATCCCACAGGTAGCAGAACCCAGTCCTCACCAGCAAAGCTCTGTCTGTCTGAACATGTGTGTGTGAGTGTGTGTGTGTGCCTCCTGGTCTCCAGCAGAGGGGTGTCAGCGTGTGTGTGTGTGTGTGTCAGCGTGTGTGTGTGTGTGAGTGTGTGTGTCAGCGTGTGTGACAGCCAGTAGCCAGCAGGAGAGCCACATGCTACGACCAATCACCATGGAGCCTCACATTAGCTGCTTGTTTCCTGAGAACAGTCATCTCTCCCTGCCAGCTCTCCTGTCGGAGGGAGGGAGGGGGGGGAGGGGGAGGGAGGGAGGGAGGGAGGGAGGGAGGGAGGGAGGGAGGGAGGGAGGGAGGGAGGGGGAGGGAGGGAGGAGGGGGAGGGAGTGAGGGAGGGAGTGAGGGAGGGAGGGAGGGAGGGAGGCTTTCTCCTTCCGCCTTCCTGCTAACTCTGCTCTCGCAGATATTCTGTTTATCTCTATTCATTTTTTTTCTTTTTTTTTTTTTAATGTTATGAATGTTTTAAATTTTCCATATTGTATTTAAACATATGTGGTTCAGATCCTGGAGGTGTTGTAGCAGAGATACACCAAGTGTTTTATACTAAACGTTTCTGTGACGATAAATAAAATAAATAAAGCATGCACAGAATAGTCCTGATATATCTATGAATGTTAACATTTGAAATAGAATTCTCCCTGTTAAAGAGAAACTGCTCTCCAAGTTATACTGTCAAACACAAATGTGAATCAGACGATGATTGTCGTGTCAGACCGTCATTTTCTGTTTGAACTCTACAAACACTCAGACCAGGAAATGGAAATATTTTCTGACATGGTCTCCTCATCACATGGTCTCCTCCTCCTGATTGGTCTATTTTCCATTTCAAACAAGCAGCAAACTGGAGTGAGAATTTCAGTGTGGATCCCTTTCATAGTAGCGACTAAATTCCTCTAAATGGTTTAAAAGCTGTGGACTTGAAAGATAAAAGTAACTGTCTGTTTAATGGGTGGATTCTGACAGTGTAACACCCTAATCTGCTGTTAGTAGGACAGTGAAAGAGAGCGTAAGGGAGGCTTTGTGACGGCCTTACTGTGTTCCTTCAACAAAATGATCACCGAATTATTTTCATTCGAAAATGTATCCTCTAACTTGACTTTAGAAAGTTAGTATTTTAAAAGCCTTTTTAAGCCCTTTTTAAAGAGAGTTTTAAGATGATAATGTTCCACTGTACCCAGATAATGAATACATGAGAGTGAAACTGTATTTCACAGGTCTGATGTCAATAAAAGACGAGCAAATTGTTTCACAAAGCTGTAATTACACATTAAGTAACAATCAGTTAGCGCCTTCTGTCCTGCAGTATTAAAATGAACGGTAACCTTAACATTTCCTTGACTCTGTGAGTGTTGCTTCATCTGTATGCAGGGTGTGATGGCTGCTGCACTGGTCTGTCTACACAAATACACCCTATTCACTGCAGAAAGGAGGGAGGGGGAGAGATGGAGGGGGGAGGGAGGGAGGAATAAAGGGTGAAATAGAAGGAGACAGGGAAGAATGTGGAGAGAAAAGAGAGAGCGAAAGTTATTACATTAAGAGAGAAAAGGGAAAGGAAGGTGAAAGACTGAGAGAGAGAGAGAGAGAGAGAGAGAGAGAGAGAGTGAGAGAGAGAGAGAGAGAGAGAGAGAGAGAGAGAGAGAGAGAGAGAGAAGAGTAGACACACAGAGAGAATGAACGAAAGAGAGTGGGAGAGAGACAATGACTGAGATTAGAGGCAGAATGGAGAGAAATACAAGGTTATCTCAGCTCAATTCCCATCTCCTATTATCTTAACAATCCACAAGAATCGTATATAAAAAGCATTACTAGTGGAAAAATTACCAGTTTCCACACTATCAGTCCAAAGTTTAAACACCCGCTCAAATGACTGGGACAACATGTCCAAACTTTGACTGGTAGGGTTTGTCAACACCAGCATTGTTTTGTGTGTAGGCCGGTGGGCCTAACATGGGGCACAAGGTGTGTGTGTGTGTGTGTGTGTGTGTGTGTTGGATTGGGGGGCGTAGGGACCATTCACAGTTGTGCCTCTGCCAGCACATTTAGAATCAGTGTTTATGAGGTCGTAGTGCCTCTGAGTTGACTCTGCCTCAGCTGCCATTAGAGCCTTGCAGTGGAGTGTTACTGCAGGAGGTCTCAGACCTCTCAGAGGCAGGATGTGATGGATCACCTCTGGATCCAGAAGATCTCTGGAACGCTCCTCTGAGCTGCACACACATGTGGTCCTCACATCTGTTATAGTTCCTGCACAGGAACCAGGCAGCAACAATACTGACCGTCCACTGCAACAGCCAGTGTACAGGACTGACACAACAGCCAGTGTACAGGACTGACACAACAGCCAGTGTACAGCACTGACACAACAGCCAGTGTACAGGACTGACACAACAGCCAGTGTACAGGACTGACACAACAGCCAGTGTACAGGACTGACACAACAGCCAGTGTACAGGACTGACACAACAGCCAGTGTACAGGACTGACACAACAGCCAGTGTACAGGACTGACACAACAGCCAGTGTACAGCACTGACACAACAGCCAGTGTACAGGACTGACACAACAGCCAGTGTACAGGACTGACACCACAGCCAGTGTACAGGACTGACACAACAGCCAGTGTACAGGACTGACACAACAGCCAGTGTACAGGACTGACACAACAGCCAGTGTACAGGACTGACACAACAGCCAGTGTACAGGACTGACACAACAGCCAGTGTACAGGACTGACACAACAGCCAGTGTACAGCACTGACACAACAGCCAGTGTACAGGACTGACACAACAGCCAGTGTACAGGACTGACACAACAGACAGCACAGACGCTGCATTTAGATGGGAATTAAAAGGTTCGTTTGTGAACAGAGAACGAGCTCTTGGCTGTGTTCCATCAGGCTGCCCTGCTTATCTCTGCTGTTGGTGTGAGGGCAACGTCATTATCTTCTTAATTAAATCAGTGTGACCTCTCAGAACTGTGTGAATGTTAGGAGTGTGTGTGTGTGTGTGTGTGTGTATGGGGTGTGTGTGTGTTTAGAGAGGGTCCACAATCTTCGAGAAGAGAAAGATAAAGAATGGGCAGTATAAAGAGAGGGAGAGTGGAGGAAAAGAAAGAGAGAGAGAGAAAGAGAGAGGGAGGGAGATACGATTTGTGCCGCCCCTGTAATGCATATTTATGATTGCATCATGTTGGTCACGGCCATAATTATTACACTGAAGCCTTCCCACATGCTGTGTATTCACAACCCTGAGGGTGTGTAAGAGGGAGACTCTGAAAGTCTGGACTTCATGCCTGCACAGTGTGTGTGTGTGTATGTGTGTGTGTGTGTGTGTGTGTTATTGTCTGTGTTTCTGCTCTCCTGTCTTCTTCCTCTCTCCATTCATCTCCATTTTCCTGACACACCTTATCGCTCTGTTCGTCTTAAGTCTTTCCCCTCTGTTCTAGGTACAGTTGGCCACACACGCACACACACACACACACACACACACACACACACACACACACACACACACACACACACACACAGATAAGTGACAAATAAACTCTGTCACTAGGCCTTCAGTCCCTGGGTGCTGTGTGTTCAGATATGGAGTATCACAGTGCGTCCACTGAGAGAAGCGTGTTGAGCTTGTTGAAAACCCATTATTTAAGTACAGATGACAGAATCTAGTCGTTTATTTGTGCCAGATGCTGTTTTTGTGGTCATTCTTTGTGTTGGTTTTAGAAATATATGATCATATCATGACGAAAGTCCTAATCAATTAAATTGAGATGGTTGGATTATACACTGGAGAGGCAAACAGTAACAGTCAACTTATGTCCTTCATGTTACCTTTGACATAAAGAGAGGGGGAGGGAGGGAGGGAGGGAGGGAGGGAGGGAGGGAGGGAGGGAGGGAGGGAGGGAGGGAGGGAGGGAGGGAGGGAGGGAGGGAGGGAGAGAGAGAGAGAGAGAGGGAGAGAGACAGAGAGACAGAGAGACAGAGAGAGAGAGAGAGGGAGAGAGAGAGAGAGAGAGAGAGAGAGAGACAGAGAGAGAGAGAGAGAGAGAGAGAGAGAGAGAGAGAGAGAGAATGAGAACATCAGATGTCCAGTGGTATTGATGCTGAGTGTCAGTCATTATTTGCTGACTGGTCTGTGTAGCCCATCACTCCCACATCCTGTCTGCCAGGCCACAGCTCTCCAACAGGCTGTCTGATAGGCCGGATCCTTTCTACGTTCTGCTTGATTGGCTACATATTTGCTGCACACTGTCTGTCATGGATACTGCACTATGAGCAGATTGCCATTATCATCATTATCAAGGCATTATCTCTGCCTCTTAGACACACAGTGCTGTTATCATCATTATCAAGGCATTATCCCAGCCTCAGACACACAGTGCTGTTATCATCATCATCATCAAGGCATTATCTCTGCCTCTCAAACACACAGTGCTGTTATCATTATCATCAAGGCATTATCTCTGCCTCTCAGACACACAGTGCTGTTATCATCATCATCAAGGCATTATCTCTGCCTCTCAGACACACAGTTCATTCAGATAGTGCAGGGGTCAGCAACCCTGGTCCTAGGGAGCCACTGTCCTGAAGATTTGAGCTGTCTCCCTGCTCCAGCACACCTGATTCTAATGAAGGGTCGTTATCAAGCTCTGTGGAGGCCTCATAATTACCCTCCATTAGAATCAGGTGTGCTGGAGCAGGGAAACATCTAAAATCTTCAGGACAGTGGCTCCCTAGGACCAGGGTTGCTGACCCCTGTGGATGTATTGAAAGGCTTGAGGTAGCAGAGCACCAAGCTGGAGTGAGAGAAGCACTCCAGGACAGCACACAGCAGAGGCTTCCTGTAGACACAGTAACCTTGCTGATCCAGAACAGTGAACAGGACATCTGTTGTCATCTAATCTTGGTAAGAAACATTTTCCTCCAGTTAAAACATTGACTGCTTCTGGTGGATATCCTTTTGTGTTGAAAAAGTCAGACTATTCAGACTTTTGATTCTATGAAGATGATCCTGGAGGAGTGTTGTAGACTAGGGAGGATTAGACTAGAGAAGCCTCTCTGCTGATATCAGAACATTTCCAACTCCCAAAAAACACCGCCAAGTCTTATTGCTCAGCTGTGGGATTTTTATTATTATTGTTAATAGTAAGCACTGTATAGTTTTGAATCAGAATGTGCACAGTTGAATTATAATGACCAATGAAACGACAATTCTCAAGAGATGAAGCTCTCCTAGAAGACAACAGCACAATGAGTTTGACCTTTGAAAATGGTTTCATAATTTGTGGATTTTTGACATTTGAATGATTAAACAAAATTATGGTCTGTGGATATTAAAACCCTCTGCATGTTTAACACTGTTGGACATGAGCCACGATGACACACACACACACACAAACCCAAACACACACTGGCACATAAACTTAACCAACACACCCACACTCCTCTGTGTTTCCTCATAACCCCTTTCAAGTTGTGATCTAATCTTAAGAAGAAACTTCCCCACAGTGATTAGCTGCTCTCCTTCTGTGTAAGAAAAAAAATATTTGAAATGAGTCTGACCTTTCCAGAAAGCTTAACCTTTAAAAAGGCCAGACAAAGAGGGCTTTAGTCTCAGTGAACCACATTCTCAGAACATTCTTCTGTAGCGGTTCATCATGACCTATAAGGAGCCAGTGACAGTGGAGGCCTCAGAGTGATGGATCATGCAGCCCACAGCTATTTGTTATTGTTGAGATGTTGTCCCTAGTTTCTCACCCTTTGTTAGGATGATCCAGATCAACTCTCAGCCTGCTCTCCTGTGCTGTCGTTGTTCATTTCTTCTGCTGCTGTTCACCAAGGTGACAGTGTGTGTTCTCCTGGTCTCCTTCAGCTCCTTCTGACTGCTGTGGAGAGTTTCCCCTCATGCTCCCGTTGTCTCCACTGAAGCTGTCGCCAGCAATCACAAGCTCTCTGTTGACAGAAACGAGCTGCTTTGTTGTGTAGAGTTCCAACAGGGGAAGAACAGGTCGGAATGATTGGCATTCCTAGCGAACATTCACACTTCTAAACTACATGTGGGGACGGCATAATTGCTTCTGTCAGTGGGAGTTGGATCAAACAGATTTCAGAGATCTTCACCTAATCAGAAGACAGAGCGAGTGTCTTTAAATGATTCATGAGTCTTAAGAGAAAGATGGTGTTCAGTAAATGGGAAGGGAGAAGTACAAGTCAGTCACCTACAAAACATGAATCCTCTTTTGGGTGCTTTAAAGCTGCACAATGAAACATCTCAACACAGTAAACGTCATGTTCCAAGGATGGACGACACTGAAAACCTCATTACACTGAACTTGATTTGAATCATTCATAGGCACAATCAAGTTAAGTGTGGCCCAATTCTTCCACATCACAGTTAAAACATGTACAGTCAGTTTGGTTTAAAAGTCTTTGACCCATCTAAAGATGAGGTGTGGTGGAGTAAAGCCCTGAGCTTTACTGCACATTCAGACAGGGAACATATCTTTCCACCTCCACACCACCCAGTAAACCACCTCCACATCTCCCAGTAAACCACCTCCACACCACCCAGTAAACCACCTCCACATCTCCCAGTAAACCACCTCCACATCTCCCAGTAAACCACCTCCACACCACCCAGTAAACCACCTCCACACCACCCAGTAAACCACCTCCACACCACCTAGTAAACCACCTCCACATCTCCCAGTAAACCACCTCCACATCTCCCAGTAAACCACCTCCACACCACCCAGTAAACCACCTCCACACCACCCAGTAAACCACCTCCACACCACCCAGTAAACCACCTCCACACCACCCAGTAAACCACCTCCACACCACCCAGTAAACCACCTCCACACCACCCAGTAAACCACCTCCACACCACCCAGTAAACCACCTCCACACCACCTAGTAAACCACCTCCACACCACCCAGTAAACCACCTCCACACCACCCAGTAAACCACCTCCACACCACCTAGTAAACCACCTCCACACCACCCAGTAAACCACCTCCACACCACCTAGTAAACCACCTCCACACCACCCAGTAAACCACCTCCACACCACCCAGTAAACCACCTCCACATCTCCCAGTAAACCACCTCCACACCACCTAGTAAACCACCTCCACACCACCTAGTAAACCACCTCCACACCACCCAGTAAACCACCTCCACACCACCCAGTAAACCACCTCCACATCTCCCAGTAAACCACCTCCACACCACCCAGTAAACCACCTCCACACCACCCAGTAAACCACCTCCACATCTCCCAGTAAACCACCTCCACACCACCCAGTAAACCACCTCCACACCACCCAGTAAACCACCTCCACACCACCCAGTAAACCACCTCCACATCTCCCAGTAAACCACCTCCACACCACCCAGTAAACCACCTCCACACCACCCAGTAAACCACCTCCACACCACCCAGTAAACCACCTCCACACCACCCAGTAAACCACCTCCACATCTCCCAGTAAACCACCTCCACACCACCTAGTAAACCACCTCCACACCACCCAGTAAACCACCTCCACACCACCCAGTAAACCACCTCCACACCACCCAGTAAACCACCTCCACACCACCCAGTAAACCACCTCCACACCACCCAGTAAACCACCTCCACACCACCCAGTAAACCACCTCCACACCACCCAGTAAACCACCTCCACACCACCCAGTAAACCACCTCCACATCTCCCAGTAAACCACCTCCACACCACCCAGTAAACCACCTCCACACCACCCAGTAAACCACCTCCACACCACCCAGTAAACCACCTCCACACCACCCAGTAAACCACCTCCACATCTCCCAGTAAACCACCTCCACACCACCCAGTAAACCACCTCCACATCTCCCAGTAAACCACCTCCACACCACCCAGTAAACCACCTCCACACCACCTAGTAAACCACCTCCACACCACCCAGTAAACCACCTCCACATCTCCCAGTAAACCACCTCCACACCACCCAGTAAACCACCTCCACACCACCCAGTAAACCACCTCCACACCACCCAGTAAACCACCTCCACACCACCTAGTAAACCACCTCCACACCACCCAGTAAACCACCTCCACATCTCCCAGTAAACCACCTCCACACCACCCAGTAAACCACCTCCACACCACCTAGTAAACCACCTCCACACCACCCAGTAAACCACCTCCACATCTCCCAGTAAACCACCTCCACATCTCCCAGTAAACCACCTCCACATCTCCCAGTAAACCACCTCCACACCACCCAGTAAACCACCTCCACACCACCCAGTAAACCACCTCCACACCACCCAGTAAACCACCTCCACACTCACAGCACCAGCTGGGACTCTATTCAACACAAAGAGAATAAATTAAACATGCAAGGAATATAAGTTGCTTATTTTTATATCAGCCCTCTTTACAGACACGTTGTTAATGTAATGTAAATTCAGCAGATGTTTTCAAACATCCAATCACAATGCACATCCCAGGGCAACTTCTATTCCCCCTTATAAACATGAAGCACATTAACTACAAAACATGTTCTCAGCCATATTCTTACTTCCACCAAGCTACGCTGTGGCTGATGTCAAAAAACAACTGGGGCAACAGGGGAGTGAGTTAGCTAGCTAGCACTCGACCTCAGTTTGACAGTTAATGTCAGAACATAGGAAGAGACTTGAGTTAGATAGCTAGAGACAGCTTGGCCAACCGCATGCACACTTCCATCAGAGATGGTTCCTCTCTACTGTCCAGTGATGCTCTGTGTGGAATAGTACAATAGAGGAGGACTAAACTGTTTTCATTGCTGTGAAAAAATGTAACCATTAAGTCTCGGTTTAATTCCAAGTATGACAGCTGTAAAAATGGATTTAGAAAGTAAACAGAAGAACAAGTGTGGAAAAAAAAGCTTCAGAACTCTGATGCTGATGTCATTCAAGGGGGAATCGACTGTGGATGTTCTGGAATCCTCTTTAACAGACTGCAGCTAGCATCAGGTTTGTCTCAATGTCTTCACTTGTGTGTTACAGGATTCCATTTCCATGGTGTCACTCATGTAGCCTTTCATCCTGTGATGTGAGCATGTGGGTGCTGGTGTGTTCATCTGAGACTCAGGTGAAGATCCTCTGAGGCCTACAGGTGTTCAAGGTGAGGTTCATCTGACTGTGATGGCTCTGAACAAGTCCTAATGTGATGAGAACTATAGCTGTGTGCTGAACCAAACATCCCCCCCACCTCCACACTCCCACCCCCTCACTCTGCCATCCCCCAACACCACCCCCCCCCCCACCCTCCCACCAGTCGTATGCAAATGTCCTTTTGGAATTGTGTGTTTGACGTCACATTCTGCATTCGGAGGTGATGTTTCTATGGTGATTTGTATTTGAAGATGATAGTTCTTGTTTCCTCAGACTCTGCTGTGCTGAGGCCATTCAGAGGAGCTGATACTGTCACCACCTGTATTAACACACTGGAGTTCAGAGGAGCTGATACTGTCACCACCTGTATTAACACACTGGAGTTCAGAGGAGCTGATACTGTCACCACCTGTATTAACACACTGGAGTTCAGAGGAGCTGATACTGTCACCACCTGTATTAACACACTGGAGTTCAGAGGAGCTGATACTGTCACCACCTGTATTAACACACTGGAGTTCAGAGGAGCTGATACTGTCACCACCTGTATTAACATACTGGAGTTCAGAGGAGCTGATACTGTCACCACCTGTATTAACACACTGGAGTTCAGAGGAGCTGATACTGTCACCACCTGTATTAACACACTGGAGTTCAGAGGAGCTGATACTGTCACCACCTGTATTAACACACTGGAGTTCAGAGGAGCTGATACTGTCACCACCTGTATTAACATACTGGAGTTCAGAGGAGCTGATACTGTCACCACCTGTATTAACACACTGGAGTTCAGAGGAGCTGATACTGTCACCACCTGTATTAACACACTGGAGTTCAGAGGAGCTGATACTGTCACCACCTGTATTAACATACTGAGTCCCTCACACAACAGGTTGTGTTGTCAGCTCCTGACACTGTAATGTTGGTGTTGTTGTCATCGTCAGTTAGAGGCTAAACTTACGATGAAATTAGAAAATAGATTCCAAAATGTACTGTACATGCAATTAGCATTAGCCCTGTTCAGCTATTGTTCAGCTAGCATTAGCAAAATTGCTGCTTTATCTGTCAAACAGCTGACTCAACATATTGCTGAAAATCCAATTTTGTATTGATTGGCACACCAGGATGCAGCAAGCCTATTTATTGCTTTCACTAGTCCTATTATACAGGGTGGTTATTTAGCATGGAGAGGATGTGGCCTTGACTGGCAGTAATTAGCTCTGCTCCAAGTTCTGCTAAAATCAATTGCAGGTACAGTAGAACTCCTGTACAGGGAGGAGGAGATACCAAAGGAACACTACAGCTATGGAAGCATGAAGACTAACACACAGCCATCACACACACACGATCACACACACTCTGACACACACACACACACACACACACACACACAGCCAAGCTAGCATCCAACACTACAGTAGATGACCAATCCAGACTCTCATTAATATCATGCAGTATTCACCCTTCTGCCTATTGAATGTTTCATCATTCATTCGAGTTCTGCTTTATTGATGAGCGGTACATTATTCAGAGCAGAGGAGTCTATAAGGAAGACCAGCTCATCGCTTAAACATATCAAGGTTACCTACAGTAAGTTGTTATTCTGACACCCAGCCTGTCAATGAACCATGATTCATAGTGATGTCATGAAGCGTCCCTGAGCCAGACCGTTTCCTATTCTCTACCCAACACAGTCATTAGAACCCTGGACCCTCCCAGCTTGTTGACAGATACATTAACCCAGGTTCTGACTGTGTCATAGTTTTTCACTAGAGTCAAACAGCCAGCAGAGTTTCCTACATCAAATTAACAAACGACTCCCCTTGTTCTGTATCAGCAGACAGGCTGTTTGTTTTATGCATTTCCTGCTTTGAATTAGCGTGTTGATTCTCAGAGAGGAAGCAGAAGGGACTCTGGTAATGGGCCTGGAGGATTCATCGATGGCGTGCATTAACGATGTGTCACAATGGAAAAACAGCAGTAATTGTGTAAAAGGGTGGCTGTCTAATAATGACATTGCGCCTCACCTCTCTCATTATCCATAGAAACCTGGTTTGTTTTTCCCCTCGATTAGACGCGCAAGCGCTCGACAGCATGGCGCTGCTCTAGGAATTCACGGATAATGTGGATGTTTGGGGGGGGTGGGGGGAGGGGTGGATGTAGATATGGGTGCTGTCGAAGGTGATGGTGGTTGGTTGGGTGGGTGGGTTATTGCCTGGGTGCTGTGGGCGAGGGTGGGCGGGGGGGGGGGGGGGGGGGGCTGGCACTGTTGTGGGGGATGCCAGTGTGATGAGGGTGAGGGGGATATGGGTGCTGTCAGTGCTGTGGGGGATATAGGTGCTGTCAGTGAGGGGGATATGGGTGCTGTCAGTGCTGTGGGGGATATAGGTGCTGTCAGTGAGGGGGATATGGGTGCTGTCAGTGCTGTGGGGGATATAGGTGCTGTCAGTGAGGGGGATATGGGTGCTGTCTTTGAGGGGGATATAGGTGCTGTCAGTGAGGGGGATATGGGTGCTGTCTTTGAGGGGGATATAGGTGCTGTCAGTGAGGGGGATATGGGTGCTGTCTTTGAGGGGGATATGGGTGCTGTCAGTGAGGGGGATATGGGTGTTGTCAGTGCTGTGGGGGATATGGGTGCTGTCAGTGCTGTGGGGGATATAGGTGCTGTCAGTGCTGTGGGGGATATAGGTGCTGTCAGCGCTGTGGGGGAGGCTGTACAGAGCTTGTTCCTGGGCTGCGTGCAACTGGAGCAGCTCAGAATTTGGAGTCCAGGGGGAAGTGTGTGAGTTTCCTTCCCAGATGAGCCAGTGTGTGGGTGGCAGCAGCAGTCATGTGTTCCTGGCTGGGGGGTTATGGGGGGGGGGTTAAGTATGTGAGCCACAGCAGCTGATAACAGCAACTCTGTCACAGTGAGGACTAAAGAGCATGTGAGGACTAAAGAGCATGTGAGGACTAAAGAGCATGTGAGGACTAAAGAGCATGTGCTCGCCAGCCAAGTCATAGGATGGGATTGTGACCGGTGTGTGCACACGTACAGACAGGCATGCTAGGTAATTCAACAGTGAGATGGTTTCATTCAGGAAGCGTGTGACATCATCATCTCTCTGAGACTTCAAATCTACTCTTTTTCTCCACTCCTCCTCACTTCCTTCCTTCCTTCCTTCCTTCTCATCTCTCCTCTTCCCTTTTCTTGTCCTTCCTTTTCCTCTCTTTTTGTTTTGTTGTTCATCTCCATGTCTCTTCTCTCAGGCCAGTAAGGCAGCAATCCAAGGGAGGGTTTTTCATTTGTGAACAGACCTACTTGTCCTGGCCAGGGGAGTAAATAGGCCAAATTAATTTCCAAGAAGGTGTTGGTCAGGTCAGGAGGCGGGGCTGAGATGGAGGCAGTGTGAATGTCAACAGCAAGACTCCACAGGGCTCCAGAGCAGCATTCTACCTGTGTGTGAGCAGAAAGAGGTAGTTCCTCAGGTGAACGGAGAGCAGGTGCAGGAGAGGGAAGTGACTGAACTCTTAGCTGTACTCCTGTCCTCCCTTATCTCCTTCACTCCTCTCCTTTCCTCAGCTCTCTTCTGCTCTCATCCTCGTCTCTCTTTCTCTGTTCCTTTGACTTCACACCTCTCAGATTCCCTCCCTTTTTTTCACAGGAACAGGATATTGCTCTCAGATCCAGAACATGTTCCCACTGCTGATGGAAGACATGTGTCATGAAACCTGCCATGTGTGTTTACTAAACAAACCGGCTGCTGATCCTGCTGCTCTGACTGTTCCTGCTGCTCTGACTGTTCCTGCTGCTCTGACTGTTCCTCTGCCCTCCCTCCCTCCCTCCCTCACTCCCTCCCTCCCTCCCTCCCTCCCTCCCTCCCTCCCTAAAGGATTGAGCCTCCAGAGGCTGATGTAGTCTCTTATCAGGCTCCAACATCTGGCCATGACTGATGTGTTTGAAGTGAGGGCCTCCAGACCCAGCTGAGATCCATCTATCTGAGCTGTGCTAACCACAGACCCTCAGTCCCATCATCACAGCACACTGGCTGAACAGCCACAGCAGGTGTGACCAGGTGAGGTGTGACCAGGTGAGGTGTGACCAGGTGGGACTGAAGGAGGACCAGCAGGTGGTACGACCCACCAATCACGTGTGTCTCCACCAGCAGAGCAGCAATGATGGAGTCCTTCTCTCCAAGATCTCAGCAACAGGCACTTCCAGCGGTGAAGAACAGATTGTGAAGACTGATTGCCGATTTGAGTTTGTTTGGTGCAGCTCACACTTGAAATGTAAATTCCATCTGCCCTCATTAGTTCACCTCTCGGAGCTATTAAACCGCTCATGATTCCTGCTAGATTGCAGTCATCAGTGTTCAATTAAGTCTTCCTGCCTGTGTGTTTGTCTGTACATTGGATCATCTGCAGGATTCGCACAGCACAGCTAAGATCAATTATCTAAGATGCACAGTGTGTTTCCAGGCTTTAAAGACAAAGGAATGTCATACAGAATTGTGTTAGGGTTAGGGTTAGGTTATTGATTTAACAGTATCAATTTAATTTCTCTATTTTATTTTATTGCATCTCTTCTCAAACGCCTTAGAGTATTACATTTTTTGTAAAACCGTGATCACTATATCATTCTATAATTATCTATCACAAAGATACACTTGATCTGATCTTTTCTGTGCTTTTTTGCCCCCCCAAATTTTTATATTCCTGCTGAGGTTAAGTTTGGATGGTGGCACAGAGTAAATAAAAGCACCTTTTTTCAGATAGAATGAAAGAAGTTCCTCATGCTAGAGTCACTGATAACAGGAAGTTCTAAAGGATCGTACTTGAGCTCCAGCTGTACTGAAGCAGATAAGGGACAATTGGAAGGTTTCATTTTAAAAATTCTGTCTATGTCGGATCAATCAGGAAAAAGTATCAAAGACTGAAGATGTAAAAAAAAAAGATCAAAAAAAGATGTTTTTGATGTTATTATCCTCAAGCCTAATTCTGTTTGTTGTTGTTTTTTTATTAATACTGCATATTCCACTGTTTTAGGACTCTATGTGTCTGACCACTGACAAAGTCTAGAATTCCCAGGAAGTGAGTAAAACCAGCTTTACTTCAGATCCTGAACCTGCAGATGGACCTTTGGACTTTTGACAGTTTGATCCCAACACCCTGGGGGGGGGGGAAGGGAGGGGAGGGGGGATATCTGTGTGTCTGGGATGGAGGCTTGACTCCTTTCTGCTGACCACAGACTCGAACTCGAAGCCTCCCAAGAAGAAAGCTGTCTTCTTATTTCACCCTTTGCTTCAAGAGAGACAGGAAGAGATCTGCAAGGAGAAAGAGGATCTGAGACCACATGAGGTGTCCTCAACAGCAGCATCGACCTGGTAACATCAGAAAGATGAGGTCACCTACTGCTGAAAACCTGACACTGGAGAAGAGAGAGAGAGAGGGGGAGGGAGGGAGGGAGGGAGAGGGGGGAGGGGGGGGGAGAGAGAGGGAGAGAGAGGGAGAGAGAGGGAGGGAGGGAGAGTAAAAAGATACATCGAGAGAGAGAAAGAATGATAAAGAAGAGAGTGACTATATAAACCAAAAATGACTAAGATGTTGGCTCTGTAATGTTTTACAGCAGGTAAGATGTTGGCTCTGTAATGTTTTACAGTAGGTAAGATGTTGGCTCTGTAATGTTTTACAGCAGGTAAGATGTTGGCTCTGTAATGTTTTACAGCAGGTAAGATGTTGGCTCTGTAATGTTTTTACAGTAGGTAAGATGTTGGCTCTGTAATGTTTTACAGCAGGTAAGATGTTGGCTCTGTAATGTTTTACAGTAGGTAAGATGTTGGCTCTGTAATGTTTTACAGCAGGTAAGATGTTGGCTCTGTAATGTTTTACAGTAGGTAAGATGTTGGCTCTGTAATGTTTTACAGCAGGTAAGATGTTGGCTCTGTAATGTTTTACAGGTTTTCGTTTCCCAAATAATTTGCCATTGGTGTTAAGGGAACCCATCAGCTGAAGACTCGCTCATTTGCAATTAAAAAGTCCATTTTGGAAAAGCTTTGCTGCCGGTGATGAACGAGGCAGTAATCCTCTAACTCAGTTTGGCTAAATGGCCACAAGCTGTATCAGTGAAGGAAAAAATGACTTTTTCTGGTAAACACATTCTGTAAACATACTAAATACTAACCTACTCTGCTAAATATAGGCTTAGATACTAACTATACTGCTAATGCATCAATTCTAAACGTATGCCATTGCAACCACTAAGAGTCCTAGTGAATGACTCAGAGTAATGATACATTTTGCTACACAAACAACACTGAACATCAGCACCATGGACAGCTCCATACACTGCTGCTGTAGTGATGAGGAGAGAGAGAGAGAGTGGGGAGAGGGGGAGAGGGAGGGAGGGAGGGAGGGAGGGAGGAGGGAGGGAGGGAGGGAGGGGAGGGGAGGGAGGGAGGGAGGGAGGGGAGGAGGGAGGGAGGGAGATAAATTAACTTGGGTGATTTGATGATCATTGGCTACAATATGATATTTATTTCAGCACTTCCCAAACCTGACTTGGACCCTAACAGCTTTCTTAGGTATAAAAGGTCACATGTAGTTGATTTCCATCACACTAAGAACAGTTTTAAACACAGTTTTATAGAACATGAAGGGAACACGGCACTTGTGTTGTCCAGGTCCAGGCAGTGTGAATATGGCTCTGCTAGACTCTGATGGTGAAGCTGATTCACCAGCAGACTGAGATCTGATCGATGCACCAACAGTGATGTTCACGAGCGCAGCACGGGGCTGTAAGAGTCCCGGTCTAACGGGCGAGCCGGCTCGTGCATGGGGAAGCTTTTTAATTCAACGTCAGATCAAGTTTGATCAATATCGCCCCGCATCTCTGGTCCAATCAGAAGATCTCTTTTCTCAATAAGCGCTGCCCGTTTCTCCTCCACCATCTTTGGGATAAGTCCCCCCCTTCCCCCCTCCTGCTCTCTCTCTCCCTCTCTCTCTCTCTCTCTCTCTCTCCCTCTCTCTCTCTCTCTCTCTCTCTCTCTCCCTCTCTCTCTCTCTCTCTCTCTCTCTCTCCCCTCTCTCTCTCGCTCTCTCTCTATCTATCTACCTATCTCTCTCTCTCTCTCTCTCTCTCTCTCTCTCTCTCTCTCACTCCCTCCCTCCCTCTCTCTGTCCCCCCCCCCTCTCTCTCTCCTCCTCCTCTTACTCCCCCTCTTTACTCCTCGCAGTATCAGATCATTGCTCAGTAACCCGCTCCGCACCTGGATCAGTCTGCTGCTCTGTGATCCAGCATCGTTTAGTCTGTTCTGGATGTTCTGCTCAGACGGAGCTCGGTTCTGAGGAGTGGAACACCGGTTAGAGAACATGGCACAGAACATGCTTTGGTTTTTACTGGGGCTTTTTGGAAGATCTTTCGGGGGATTTCCAAACCAGATCAACATCGGTAAGTGATTCTCTGGTGTTATTGTCCCTGTATGCCGCTCTTCTTCCCAGTTCACCGTCAGTTCTGTTTCTTACCATCGGAAACGTCAGATCGTTTTCAGGACAATCTTCAGCAGGCTGTCCGGTGTGGGTCCGCTTAGAGAGGGAGAGCAGAGAGCTGGTACTGGACTGTACTGGACTGTACTGGACTGTACTGTATTTATGAATTCTGCATGATTATAACAAGGAGAATCGACATGTATTCCGTGTTATGGATGATTAAAATCTGATATTTAGTCAAATGTATTTTCAATTTATGATTCTGTAAACTGTTTTTAAGTAATTAAGAAAGACGATGTCAGACTGTTAAACATGGAGTGGTACTTTTTAAATAAAGGGAGCATTAAGGATTATTATACTGATGTCTGAACACAACGTCACGTACAAGTTTCGAAGCTCGGAAAAAGGAGGTTTGACTGAGAAATCTCTGATTAATATCAGGTGGTGCTTAATCATCTCCCCCCCCTCCCCCCTCCAGGTGGTCTCTTCATGAGGTCCACGGTGCAGGAACACAGCGCGTTCAGGTTCGCTGTTCAGCTTTACAACACGAACCAGAACACCACAGAGAAACCTTTCCACCTGAACTACAATGTGGACAACCTGGAGTCCTCCAACAGCTTCTCCGTCACACACGCCTGTAAGTCCCAACACTTTAAACACTGTTTCAACAAGACACATGATCCTGTTCCCAGTGCATTCCTCTCCTTCTACCCCTCTTAGATTTCTGATGCAACAGCACAGAGTTCCTCCATCTTTCCAACACTTAGTATGGTAAACTCCCAGTCAGCAAAGTCCTCTGGCAGTTCAGCAGCTTCATGTATCAGCCTCTCTATGAATGTACACAAAAAGTATCTGCTAAATGAATAAATGTACATGTAGGCTATCTGAGTTCTTGGGTAGGACTCCATGATGCCTGCAGCCCTGCTCTTCAGCTGGGAATCATCACAGGGGCTCGGTAGTAAATAAGAAAACCACACAGATATCATGACATCAGCTGCATGTGTTTGAAGTACAGATAACGTCTCACTTTTTCTGTGTGTTGGTTGGAAACATCAAGTTCCCTTGGTAACGTGCTGAAAGCTGGTGGGTTCTCCCCGGCTCTTCTGTGGAACGTTCTGTGGAGCGCAGAACATCAGCTGTTACACAACAGTGGTGGTGTCAAGGACTGTGAGTGGGAGGAGAGGGGCTGCTGTCTTCTCCTGTGAGCTGGTGCTAACAGCCCTGTTTGAATCACCCAGCCTGGCTCCAGGTACAGCCCTGTTTGAATCACCCAGCCTGGCTCCAGGTACAGCCCTGTTTGAATCACCCAGCCTGGCTCCAGGTACAGCCCTGTTTGAATCACCCAGCCTGGCTCCAGGTACAGCCCCTGTTTGAATCACCCAGCCTGGCTCCAGGTACAGCCCTGTTTGAATCACCCAGCCTGGCTCCAGGTACAGCCCTGTTGAATCACCCAGCCTGGCTCCAGGTACAGCCCTGTTTGAATCAACCCGGCTGGCTCCAGGTACAGCCCTGTTTGAATCACCCAGCCTGGCTCCAGGTACAGCCCTGTTTGAATCACCCGGCCTGGCTCCAGGTACAGCCCTGTTTGAATCACCCAGCCTGGCTCCAGGTACAGCCCTGTTTGAATCACCCAGCCTGGCTCCAGTACAGCCCTGTTTTGAATCACCCGGCCTGGCTCCAGGTACAGCCCTGTTTGAATCGCTCAGCCTGGCTCCAGGTACAGCCCTGTTTGAATCACCCGGCCTGGCTCCAGGTACAGCCTGTTTGAATCACCCGGCCTGGCTCCAGGTACAGCCCTGTTTGAATCGCTCAGCCTCAGCTTTTGTCAGACGCATCACTCATCCGCCCGAAGCTTTTGGCCCCTAAATCACTGCGGCGCTGGATAGTGATCAATGCAGGTTCTGGCTCCATCAATAAGGTTTGATTCTCCCGGTTCTCACTGCTGCTATGGTGACTAGGGCTCTCCAGTGTGTGTCTATCCACAGTGCTGTGGTCTGCAGTGTGTGTGTGTGAGAGAGAGAGGGGGGTTGATGTGGTAAATGACCCTGGTCTCAGACTCTCAGTCCCCTGGTGCTGTTGCTGACATCAGCAGTCTGGACAAGCACAGCTAGGAGGGAGGGAGGGAGGGGAGGGAGGGAGGGAGGGAGGGAGGGAGGGAGGGAGGGGAGGGAAGAGGAGAGGGAGAGGGAGAGGGAGAGGGAGAGGGGAGGGGAGGGAGGGAGGGAGCGAGGGAGGGAGGGAGGGAGGGAGGGAGGGAGGGAGGGAGGGAAGAGGAGAGGGAGAGAGGAGAGGGAGAGGGAGAGAGGAGGGGAGGGAGAGAGGAGGGGAGGGAGGGGAGGGAGGGAGAGGGGAGGGAGAGGGGAGGGGAGGAGAGCGGAGGGGAGGAGGGGAGGGAGAGAAGAGGGGAGGGAGAGAAGAGGAGAGGCAAAACAGACTGATGGTGTGTGTGTGTGTGTGTAGGAAGGTTCTAAGGTGAGGGGAGGTGAGGGTGAAGGCAACACTACAGATGTGTGTGTGTGTGTGTACAGTCTGTTTAACAGTGTGTGTTTGTGTGGCGTGGTCCTTGTGTGTGTGTGTGTGTGTGTGTGTGTTTCTTCTGGCTCTCCTCATGTGTAGAAGCTCTGCAGAGTCAGCTCATTAGCACCCACACCTCACAGAGCCCAGCTCAGGCTGTCATAGGACTGAGAGAGGATGGAATCCATACCCCCTTGACCATCTCCGGCCAATCAGCTGGCAGTGTTGAATAAGGGTGGGGGGGAGGGGGCCTCAGGGAGGGGAGCGAGAGCGCTAAAGCCCCCCCCCTCCCTGCTTCACACCCAGCTCCAGCTTCACACCCCCCCACCCCCCTCCTGGTATCGCCTGCAGCAGCCCTGCCTGTTTTCTCTGCCAAACCCCCCTCCCCCCTCTGCGTCTCGCCTTGATACCTATGGAAACAATAAGCAAATGAGTAAATAAATAAAAGATAGCAGTGTGCAATTTCACGCATGTTGAAGGAGCAGGAAGCGAGCAGGAGGGAGAGTGAGGCTAGATCTTGAATACAATTAATTGCAGATGCAAAGGATGAGGGAGGAGGGAGAGAGGGAGGGGAGAGAGAGACTTAAGGAGGAGAGAGAGACTTAGAGAGGAAGGAGTGAGGGAGGGAGGGGAGGGAGGGAGGAGGGAGGGAGGGAGGGGGGAGAGAGAGAGAGAGAGAGAGAGACTTAGAGAGGAAGGAGTGAGGGAGAGAGAGAGACTTAGAGAGGAAGGAGTGAGGGAGAGAGAGAGAGAGAGAGACTTGGAGAGGAAGGAGTGAGGGAGGGAGAGAGACTTAGAGAGAAAGAAGTGAGGGAGAGAGAGAGACTTAGAGAGGAAGGAGTGAGAGAGAGAGAGAGAGAGACTTAGAGAGGAAGGAGTGAGGGAGAGAGAGAGAGGGAGAGAAAGTGTGTGAAGAGAAACAGAGGAGTAAAAGGGATGTGGAAAGATCTCCGGTGGGAGCCTTGGCCCCATTTTCTCTCTCTTCCGCTCTCTCCCTCTCCTCTCTCCATCGCTATCTCTCCTAACTCTCTACCTCTCTCTCTCTCTCTCTCTCTTGTCTCAGCTCTTCTGTCTTGATGAAGCTGGCTGCCTTTGAAGCAGGGATGAGGCTTCTGTTTGGAGGAGGGACTGCAGATGGGGGTGTGGTCCACTAGGATGATGTCAGCTGCGGTAGCCGTCTGACTGGGACGGCCTGCCTTCCTTTGATGTGTTGGTGTTTTGGGATCAGCGGTGAATGAGGTCCAGTCCCACAGTGTGTCTCCAGTGTGTGATCAGACCTAACACTGATGATAAATCACCAGCTGGACCTTCATAGCATCAGATCATAACAAACACTGGAGCCAAACTTCAAGAGAGAGGTTAAGGTCACTGCTGGAGCGTTTGACTGCAAATCAAAAAGGTTGCAAGTTCAAATTCCTTCCTGTGTTTTGAACCAGTCTGTGGAATGTGCAAATCCAGTGTCTGTGGATGGATGTTGGACAATAATGACAATTACATCATTTCCTGTCAGAGGCCTTAGAGGATCCTGTCTACAGCCCTGAGAACACAGTCACACTAGAACACAGCAGTTCACACTGTCTGAGTGCATGGACACACACACACACACACACAGTCCACACTGTCTGAGTGCATGGACACACACACACACAGGACACACTGGCTATTGTCTTGGAGATGTTGAATCGTCTGCAGCTGAAGGACAGCAGAGTTGGATCATCTGCTGCTCATCTCCTCCCAAAATGTTTCCATGTGGAAAAGCTTCAGTTTGGGATGGCAGAACCTGATTTCCTGTGCTGCAGATCTGCAGAACCTGATTTCCTGTGCTGCAGATCTGCAGAACCTGAATTTCCTGTGCTGTAGACCTCGCAGAACCTGATTTCCTGTGCTGTAGATCTTGCAGAACCTGATTTCCTGTGCTGCAGATCTGCAGAACCTTATTTCCTGTGCTGCAGATCTGCAGAACCTGATTTCCTGTGCCGTAGACCTGCAGAACCCTGATTTCCTGTGCTGTAGATCTGCAGAACCTTATTTTCCTGTGCTGTAGATCTGCAGACCTGATTTCCTGTGTTGTAGATCTGCAGAACCTGATTTCCTGTATGCTGGGCTAACTGCTGTTTGAAGAGGGCTGTGTTAGTCACTAGCTGGCCATGTCAGGGTGAATGGGCCAATGGGGAGCCTGCTAGGCTTGACAGGGTGACTAAACCAACGATCTGCCTGCTGCCATTGGTCAGTTTTCAGAATGCTACTGTAGGCATGTAGTGTAAGCAAACATAGCTTGTCTAGAGTGTAGACACACAGAGGACACACACTGCCCCAGTCCACCCACACACACCCACACGCACTGCCCCAGTCCCCCCCCCCCACATACACACCCACACAACCCACACACACAGCCCCAGTCCACCCACACACACAGCCCCAGTCCGTCCCCCCCACATACAACACACACACCCACACACACACACACCCACACACACAGCCCCAGTCCCCCCCCCCACATACACACACACCACACACCCACACCACACACACCCACACACACCCACACACACTGCCCCAGTCCCCCCCCCACACACACACACACACACATGAAGTGTGTTATGGATAACATAACCAGTGACTAATACAGTCAAAAATTCAGCCAACTAGCACTTTCCAGACACTGTGGAAGTTCATTCAAGCTTTCGTTTACTTTTGATGAAAATGTCACCTGATGTGATGTCTGGCAGTTTTACTGTGAAGGATTTGAGTGACAGCACAATTTAGTGCCCTCTTGCAAAATGTTTTACTCTCCTACAGAATTAGTTCTTCTTCTGGAGAAGCTGCAGTTTGACCTGTGGTCTGATGACTGAGGCATCGCTGCATCAGACAGGAGCAGTCGATCCCTGATGCGTCAAACTGCTGTGTCCTTTAATCTACACCACTGTAAAACTTTGCTGCAGCTTTCATTTGTTCTGTGTTGCCCCCCCCACCCCACCCCCCACCCCCCCGACACACAGTCTACAGTGAATTTAGAGGAGATTCTTTTATGTGTGTTTAAAGTCTTTGTACACGGTGTTAATTGAATAGTGACTGGCAGCTAGACAATACTTCTTGGTTTAATCCTGGAGACTCAGCAGTCCTCTGTAGCTTCCTGTTGGGGCCGCGCTGCTTCCTGCTTTGATGTGACCATCACAAATGTAGACATCCTTAATCCCCTTTGCTGCTCTTAAATGGACGAGGGGGCTGGAAGTCAGTTAACCTGACGCTCACTCACAGACAAGCACACAGGGGCAATAACACAGGGGGCAATAACACAGGGGGCAGTATGAAACACTGTAAGGAACACGATGAATACACAAACACGACCCAGTCACAATGCTAGCAGGATCCCCATTGGATGGTTGCTGCAGCAGAAGTGTCTCTCTCTCTCATGCTCTTGTTACTGCACATTAACTCTGACTAAGATGGTGACCTGACAAGCTCTCCTGCCTGTCTGTCTGGCTGTCTGTCTGGCTGTCTGTCTGGCTGTCTGTCCGCCCGCCTGTCTGCCTGTCTGTCTTCCTGTCTGTCTGTCTGTCTTCCTGTCTGTCTGTCTGTCTGTCTGTCTTCCTGTCTGTCTGTCTGTCTGTCTGTCTGCCTGTCTGTCTGTCTGTCTGTCTGTCTGTCTGCCTGTCTGTCTGTCTGCCTGCCTGTCTGCCTGTCTGCCTGCCTGACTGTCTGCCTGTCTGCCTGTCTGTCTGCCTGTCTGTCTGTCTCTGTCTGCCTGTCTGTCTGTCAGTCTGTCTGTCTGCAAAACAGTCATGACAGCCTAAACTCTCCGTCCTTCTAGTTCTGCTGAGAACATGTTGGACTAAATAAATGACTAAATGTAATGTTCATACTAGGTCAGAACCTAGGAGCTAGGTGTGTGTGTGTGTGTGTGTGTGTGTGTGCTCTTTCAAACTGGATGTGTTTCGCTGCATGTTCTTGGTTAAGTTATTTCTTAACATTGTTAAGGTAAGAAGCACAGGAGAACACATGACCCTGCCGTGTTCAGGAGAACACATGACCCTGCCGTGTTCAGGAGAACACATGACCCTGCCGTGTTCAGGAGAACACATGACCTTGCCGTGTTCAGGAGAACACATGACCCTGCCGTGTTCAGTTCCCAAGCTTTTATGATCATCATGTACTGAGAAGAAAACCCATCAGGAATATTGAGCACTTTGGGCAAAGTACCTTTAGCAGCTGGAGTTTGGGTTATCAGACTCTCTTATCCAGAGTACAGGGACATTAGGGTGAAGTGCCATGCCCAGGGACACAACGTCATGTTGGCACAGCCAGGGTTCGAAAACGGGTACCTTCTGATTACTAGCTCACTCCCTAACCGACTGTGTAGCTCTGAAATGATAGAATTATATAACCTGCACATGCAATTAATATGGAGTCTAAATCCACAACATGGATGCAGATGAATATTCTTTATAATCCACCTCAGGACAACGTTGATTGAACATGGTTTGTCTCAGGAGGACTAGTATGTACACTATGGACATTTAGATGATTTATGGTCTTCATTCAAGTAGTGTTTTTCTAAATGAAATAAAATAGCTGAAATAGGAGCATGGTACTCCCATGTGCAAGACCAGCGTGCTGTAAAGCGATCCAAAGTGTTTTGTGGTGACGGTTTAAACAGCAGTGAATTAGACTGTGAGAGCTGCGGTTTGAGAGCTTCTTGAACAGTGGAGATGATCCCCTCACTGTGGAGAAGGACAGGACCTCTGCATGGAAACTCAGGACTGTAATAAGAAGTTGAATTATTAATGTTGAAAAGTGAACTGAATATGAACTGCAGCCCCTTTAAGAGAGTGCCTCTATAGAACAGAGGACAACATGGACCTGACAGTGATGGATGTGATTGGAATGAGCAGTTCTTAGCTGATGACGTTTCAGTGGAAATGTTCAGTGACGTGTCTGATGGCTCTTCAGGACACGGCAGTGAAGCTGTCTTCCTGATCTGGCTGAGAGGGGAACATCATGTGGGTCACCTGAACACAGCATCTCTATGATGATGAACCACCATCAAGCTCAGTAGATCCTCCATGTGTTCACTGGGTTCCATCTAGGGAGGAGATGGATAGAGTGGATGGATAGAGAGTTCCCTCATGTTCAATCCAGTCTTCCGGCTCTTATTGAACTGTCCTCCTCAATATGTGTCTGTGTAGCTTGTAGGAGGGTCTAAGATCCCCTCTCTTTGATGAGGAGGACACAGGCAGACAGGGGGGAGGGGGAGGGGAGGGGAGGGGAGGGGGAGGGGAGGGAGAGGGGACATCCCGGCAGAATGTCCTTGCTGGTCACTTACTGGTCTCAGTTGAGCATCTTCATCCTTCTTGTATTCATGCTCTCTTATTATAAAGAGTCGTCCATCACTTATCCACTGTCCAGTATCTTTTACAATAAACACAGTTTGGCTTGTTGTTGTTTAGGAATTCAGGATTAAGGTTGGACAGAGGGTGTCCTGAGGCTCTGCAGGGTTAGGGTTGGACAGACAGTGTCCTGAGGCTCTGCAGGGTTAGGGTTGGACAGACAGTGTCCTGAGGCTCTGCAGGGTTAGGGTTTGGACAGACAGTGTCCTGAGGCTCTGCAGGGTTAGGGTTGGACAGACAGTGTCCTGAGGCTCTGCAGGGTTAGGGTTGGACAGACAGTGTCCTGAGGCTCTGCAGGGTTAGGGTTGGACAGACAGTGTCCTGAGGCTCTGCAGGGTTATGGTTGGACAGACAGTGTCCTGAGGCTCTGCAGGGTTATGGTTGGACAGACAGTGTCCTGAGGCTCTGCAGGGTTAGGGTTGGACAGACAGTGTCCTGAGGCTCTGCAGGGTTAGGGTTGGGACAGACAGTGGTCCTGAGGCTCTGCAGGGTTAGGGTTGGACAGACAGTGTCCTGAGGCTCTGCAGGGTTCGGGTTGGACAGACAGTGTCCTGAGGCTCTGCAGGGTTCGGGTTGGGTCAGTCTCTCTGTTAGGGAGCTCTGGACTGAATGTTATAACATCGTCTTTGTGAAGAAAGCTAGTTTTTGCAGCTTTACTGAAATGCTCCATTGCATCAGCCCTGTTTTCCCTCCTCATGCCTGCATGGTCCTACTCCATCACAGCGCCCCCTACTGGAGCATCTTTTCATTCAGTCTAGATCTGAAACACAAAAAAAGGACCGCCTACAGAGACAATTGGAGAACACCTTGTGGTTCTACAGTTCTGTAAGACAACCCTGGTTTTATGGTTCCACCAGGAATCCAAAATGGCTTCTAAAGAACCTTGTTGTTCCCGTGAGAGCGATGGAGAGGAGAACCTCCTCATGTTCTCTGAAGCTCGTCAGTGATGAGTTCCTTTACATGTTCTGCTCAGCGTTGCATATGGATGATGGCAGCATAGCAGCAGAGTGATGCTCTCTCAAGCAGACCTCTGTCCTGCTTCCACTCCACGTATGCCTTGTGTGTGTGTGTGTGTGTGTGTGTGTGTGTGTGTCTCTCACCATTATACACATGGCTAAGCCGAACCTGTAGGCAGTTTCCTCCCAGGCTCTTGATCTGTGCGTGTTTGCCTGTCTGCGTGTGTGACTGTGAAATGAAATATTGAAGCGCTCCATTGCCAACTGTCTGTGGCTGGCAGGGGATGGAGGAGGAGGTGGGGGGGAGGAAGGAGAGGAGGGGGGAGGAGTTCTGTCTTTTATGTTCCTGCTCTTCCTCTTCCCCTGCTCTCTCCTCCATCTCTCTGTGGTGAGGCAGTGTTGTTCTTGTCCAGGTGTGCTACACAGAGAGAGAGATGGTGGAGAGAGAGATGGTGGAGAGAGAGATGGTGGAGAGAGAGATGGTGGAGAGAGAGATGGTGGAGAGAGAGAGATGGTGGAGAGAGAGATGGTGGAGAGAGAGATGGTGGAGAGAGAGATGGTGGAGAGAGAGAGATGGTGGAGAGAGAGATGGTGGAGAGAGAGAGATGGTGGAGAGAGAGAGATGGTGGAGAGAGAAACAGCTAGATGTGGGAGAGAGTCAGAGAGGCAGAGTGAATAGTAAAGAGAGAGAGAGAGAGACAGTGCTGTAATCCAGCCCAGCTGCAGATGTAAAAGGTCTGTTGGAGTGAATTCACTGATTTCAGTGAAGAGGCTCTCATCCCTCTTCCCTACTCTGATGGCCTTTACAGGACGAGAGGAGAGGAGGGGAGAGGAGAGAGGAGAGGGGAGCAGAGGGGGGGAGGGGAGAGGGGGGAGGGGGGGGAGAGGGGAGAGGAGAGGGGAGAGGAGAGAGGAGGACAGAAGAGAGGGGGGGAGAGGGGAGAGGAGGGGGGAGAGGAGGAGAGAGGAGGGGAGAGGAGGGGAGAGGAGGGGGGGGGGAGGAGAGAGGAGGGGAGAGAGGAGGGGAGAAGAGAGGGGGGAGAGGGGAGAAGAGAGGGGGGGGGGGAGGGGAGAGGATGGGAGAGGAAAGGAGGGTTCTTTTGGGGGGTAAGAAAGTTCACAGAAGAACACATGGAAGCTCTTCCCACCTCTGGGGTCTCATTTTATAAAGGAGTGCGTAGAATTCTTACTAAAAGTGTGCGTACGCCCAAAAGCGTAAATTGGCGTACGCACACAAAAATTCAGATTTATAAAACCGTGCGTACGCACACCTGTAGGCAATGTTCGCTTTATAAATCACAGCTTAACCACAAGTGTGCGTACGTAAAGTATCATTGCACCCCGCCCTGAACGCGCCCATTTTTAACCATAAATGGTCAATGCAAAGGACCTCATGAATGCTAATCTAGTATCATTATCATGCATGAACCTGGCAGGTGATTCTTTTTCACGGTGGAATCAAGGCAAACAAAAAACAACACTAGTGCGACAGCGCCAAGTGGCAGAACCGGAGAAGAAGCGGTAACAACTGCAGAAGTAAATTCCATGTTTAAGTATCTTGCATGGCGATTATAAACGAATTCTGATTCTGAAGTGTAATGAGTGTAGTGATTGCGCGAGAGCTTAACAACTGTATTTCCAGTTTTTGACATATGATGATATATGCACAGTATTAAAGAAATATATTTAGTTATACTTTGTGTTCTGTAGTTACATGCATTTCAGCCTCCTACACTGCGGTAAAAGGACAATCTGATTGTGAGACAGACAGCGCTGAATATTGATTACAAATTTGAGTTGCATTGTACAAGATGTGTATGGAACAATTGTCACGCAGTTCAAGCTCAAATAACACTGATGTATTTAATCTTCATTATAATCATAAATTGAGTCAATGTGTGTGAGAACAACAAAATGCATAAATATTACGAGTTATAGCTTCTCCGACTTTTACTTTTTGCAGTATGTGTCTCCAATTCCCACTGTTTCCAAAAAGTGCGTAGGTTTACGGGAGGGTCATAGTTTGCGTGGAGGACCGCACATTCTACCCGCCAAGTTTGTTTTTTATAAATCACTGACTTTGCGTGAAAACTGGCGTACGCACATTTTCAGCCCCGTTTGTGCGTACGCAAGCTTTATAAATGAGACCCCTGCTTGGTTCAGGGAGGGTCGCTGCACCAAAATCTTCCCACCAGTTCAGTTTGAGGTCCCTGTTCATCACTAATTGGCAAACCTCAGATAGCTCCTCCCCCCTCTCCCTAGCTCCTCCCTCCTCTCCCTAGCTCCTCCCTCCTCTCCCTAGCTCCTCCCTCCTCTCCCTAGCTCCTCCCTCCTCTCCCTAGCTCCTCCCCCCTCTCCCTAGCTCCTCCCTCCTCTCCCTAGCTCCTCCCCCCTCTCCCTAGCTCCTCCCTCCTCTCCCTAGCTCCTCCCTCCTCTCCCTAGCTCCTCCCCCCTCTCCCTAGCTCCTTCCCCCTCTCCCTAGCTCCTCCCCCCTCTCCCTAGCTCCTCCCTCCTCTCCCTAGCTCCTCCCCCCTCTCCCTAGCTCCTCCCTCCTCTCCCTAGCTCCTCCCCTGGTGTTTCTCAGCCTGCAGTATCAGAGCAGCCCATGTGACCTGGCAGGCTGATCGCAGGGATTAGCTTCTGGAGGGACTCTGTCAACATCTTTCTGGAAATCCAATTACACAAGATCATAAGCCTTACATGTTTCACAGCCTTTAAAAACATACACAAGAAAACACCACAACCCCCCCCCCTCACACACACACACACACACACACGCAGTGTTAGATGCACTACTTCTCCCCACTAAACATCTAGGAGGAGGACAAGGATCCTCCAGCAGTGTGAGTGTGTGTATGTATCAGCCAGCCTCTCTCTAAATCTCTCTGCATTGCAGTAAATGGTGACCTGGGTTTCTGTGTGTTTGTTCTGTCTGAAGGGCTGAAGTCTCTCTCTGCTGTTCTCCGTATTTATCTGTGTGTGAGTGTGTGTCTGTGTGTGTGCCTGCGTGTGTATACCTGTGTGTCTGTGTGAGTATGCGTCTCTGTGTGTGTATGCCTGTGTGTGTTATCTATGGAGGAGCAGATAGTGGGTAATTGCTTGGATACCAGTTGGTGTGTGGGTGTGTGTGGGTGTGTGTGTGTGTGTGTGTGTGTGTAGGACCAGGCAGGGTGTTGGTCAGGTAGGAAGGCTGCTGCTGTGACCTCAACATCTCATGAACCAATTAAGCCCCATCAAAGAAAGCGCCCTGTCTGCTGTCCAGTGAAGCGCCATTATCCAGTGAAGCGCCATTATCCAGTGAAGCTGCATTATGCAGCAAAGCATCATTATCCAGTGAAGCGCCATTATCCAGTGAAGCGTCCTTATCCAGTGAAGCTGCATTATGCAGCAAAGCATCATTATCCAGTGAAGCTGCATTATGCAGCAAAGCATCATTATCCAGTGAAGCATCATTATCCAGTCCAGTCCCCAGCCCTGGTGATGCTGGGCTGGAGGCTTCATCCACTCCCAGCTGGTAAAAGTCTGGATTAACTAAACCTGGTGTGGATGGTGGGGGACGTTGTCCCAGCCAGGCCTCCTGCTGTCGAACTCATCCATCACACTAACACTACTGCACACACTCACACACACACACACACACACACACTCATACACTCTCTCTCACACAGCAGCTGGCTCCAGCAGGGACAGCCCAGTAGATTGCCTCTCCCAGACTGTGTGTGTGATGCAGCAGTGTTTTATGGGACTCTCCCCCTGACAGGAGGCTGTGCTTCCAGTGTCCAGCCTGATATATGAGCAGCTTCACCCAGTCCACTATCGCTCCATGTCCCTCCACATGGTCCTTCTCCCAGCTGTTCCACTTCAGTGGGGACTAGCTGTTCCCTCTGATTATATTTAGGATGATGGTTGCTAGTATGGGAGGGGGGATGAGAGCGTGTGGGAGGACACACTCACCCAGGCCAAGTGATGCGTGGATGAGAGCAACAGAAACACTCGTCTCCTTAAGTGTCAGGGACATCAGCGGGGGCGAGACTTCAGGGGGCGAGACAGCAACTAAAAAAATGTGTTTCTGTGTGGGGGGGTGGGGAGAGGGGGATGAGGGGGATGGGGGGGTGGGGGGAGGGGGATGAGGGGGAGGGGGATGGGGGGATGGGGGGGAGCTGTTTGAGTAAAACGTTTTGCGGCGCTTCTCATCTACAAATGACAAGGGGCTGATGGAACACCCCCCCGGCCTCCTGAAGCTCTTATGAGTTATCTCCTCATGACAGAATCACTGGCTCTAGAAGAGGACAGAGAGGGGGGGGGATGGGGGGGTGGCAGATACTACACAAGGAGAGGGGGAGGGACAAAGAAGAGGGGTGGAGAAAGAGGACGAAAGAGGGGGGGGGTGGCAGAAAAATAGAAGGAAGAAAGTAAGGGAGGAAAAACAAGTAAGCAAGAGAAGGAGAGGGCAGCCTGGAAGGAGGGACACCAGCTGAACTGAGAAGTAATCAGCAGTGACATTTCCAGTTTCCTCCCTAGTTCCTTGGGCCCTGGAACAGTCCAGTTTCCAGTACATCCGAGAACAGACAGACCCAGATACTAGAGAGTAGAGAGGAAGAGGAGGACGAGGAAGGAGGAGGGGAATGTTTAGGAAACAGCCAGACTCTTGAATCCTTGGCAGTTTTTGTCCAAACTAAGCTGGTGCTGTTCCATTGTTTAAAACATCCCAGCAGCCAGTGGCTGAGTCTTAGCAGCAGCAGAACCAGTGAAGCTCTCAGCCAGACGCTGCTTCTGTTGTTGGGAAAAGCCTGCAGTTTGAATAGCTTGGTGGCGCATGGCTGCACTAATATAACCCACTGGCTGCTGCTGCCTGTTTCTCTCTGCTTCACACTATCTGGAATGATAGGTCTCTCTGGAGCTGTCTTTAAGACTAGGTCTCTCTGGAGTGGTCTTTAAGACCAGGTCTCTCTGGAGTGGTCTTTAAGACCAGGTCTCTCTGGAGTGGTCTTTACATTTATTACATTTACATTTATTCATTTAGCAGATGCTTTTATCCAAAGCGACTTACAGTAAGTACAGGAACATTTTCCCTGAGGCAAGTAGGGTGAAGTGCCTTGCCCAAGGACACAACATCATATAGCCACAGCGGGGGCTCGATTGAGCCATCTGACCCCCCTACTTTAAGAGTAGGTCTGGATAAGGGGTCTGTCTCTGAGGGTAGGTCTCTCTCTACATGCCTTCTTCAGTTACCTCAAGTGTCTATAGCTCTCCAGCAGTCCTGGTTAAGGAGGTACGAATGAGGACGACTTCCACACACACACACACACACACACCACATACACATTTTCCTGAATTCAGAGACATGTAAAAGCACCAGTGAGTCAACAGCACAGCGCTGTGTGTGACCAGTAAACTGCCCTCCAGGAAGAGGAGGGGAGGGGGGGAGGTGGGAGAGAGAGGGAGAGAGAAGGAGAGAGAGAGGAGGAGAGGTCTGTGTCCTTAGGCATGTCGCATGTGCTCTGTATATTCATGTGTGTGGCCAGACAGGGACATGGCCTCACTCCTCTCACACAGATCTTTACTCTTTACTTTTAGGATTGTAGTAATGGAAATGGGGTGGAGGCTGATGTGGAGGCTGGGCCAGCCTCTCTCTATCCTGGGTTAGCCTCTATCATGGGCCAGCCTCTCTCTATCCTGGGCCAGCCTCTCTCTATCCTGGGCCAGCCTCTCTCTATCCTGGGCCAGCCTCTGCCATGGGCCTGCCTCTCTCTATCCTGGGCCAGCCTCTATCCTGGGCCAGCCTCTCTCTATCCTGGGCCAGCCTCTATCATGGGCCAGCCTCTCTCTATCCTGGGTCAGCCTCTGTCATGGGCCAGCCTCTCTCTATCCTGGGTCAGCCTCTGTCATGGGCCAGCCTCTCTCTATCCTGGGTCAGCCTCTGTCATGGGCCTGCCTCTCTCTATCCTGGGCCAGCCTCTATCCTGGGCCAGCCTCTCTCTATCATGGGCCAGCCTCTCTCTATCCTGGGCCAGCCTCTCTCTATCATGGGCCAGCCTCTCTCTATCCTGGGTCAGCCTCTGTCATGGGCCAGCCTCTCTCTATCCTGGGCCAGCCTCTCTCTATCATGGGCCAGCCTCTCTCTATCCTGGGTCAGCCTCTGTCATGGGCCAGCCTCTCTCTATCCTGGGCCAGCCTCTCTCTATCCTGAGGCAGGAACTCTGGTCTGGTCTGCTACACTTTGAACGGGCAGAGGCACGGTGATATGATGGACAAACAATCAGATGGGGGAGGAAGAGACAGAGAGAGACAGAGAGAGAGGGAGAGAAGGGGGGAGAGAGAGAGCAAGGGAATAGAGAGAGTGGGGGGAGGATAAATAGTGAGTGTTTTTCAGGCCCAGTGAGCAGAGCGTGTGTGTGTGTGTGTGTGTGTGTGTCCTGCCACTCAGCCTGGACCAGACTCAGTGTCCCTACAACCCTCCAGCTGGGCACAGATAAACACAGCAGTGAACTCTATCACTTAAGAACCAGATTCAGCTCATCATGAAAAACAGGAAGAGAACAGAAAGAAAAGGAAAGAAAGAAAGACGGAACACTGGAGGAAGTTGTAAGTGTGTAGATCTGAATAGTTTGGCATGGAAATACAAGACAGTTTTTCCCAGATGGAAAATGACTTGATGCAAATGGTGTCTAATCAAGATGAATCCTTGTATAACTGAAAGTCTCATTCTCCAAATTGGTGGTTGGAGAATCTTTCCACCAGCAGAAGCGAGCAGCCACTAGTGTTACTAACACACACACACACACACACACACACACACACACAGTATGAGCCTCATTCATGCAGAATGTGTTTGACCACTCTTAATCTCTCCCCTCCTCTCTCCCTCCTCTCCTCTCTTCCTCCTCTCCTCTCTTCTTCCCTCCCCTCCTCTCTCCCTCCCCTCCTCTCTTCCTCCTCTCCTCTCTTCCTCCTCTCCTCTCTTCCTCCTCTCCTGTCTTCCTCCCCTCCTCTCTCCCTCCCCTCCTCTCTTCCTCCTCTCCTCTCTTCCTCCTCTCCTCTCTTCCTCCTCTCCTCTCTTCCTCCTCTCCTCTCTTCCTCCCTCACTCTCTTCCTCCTCTCCTCTCTTCCTCCCCTCCTCTCTTCCTCCTCTCCTCTCTTCCTCCTCTCCTCTCTTCCTCCTCTCCTCTCTTCCTCCCCCCAGTCTGCTCTCAGTTCTCCAGGGGGGTGTACGCCATCTTTGGCTTCTACGATAAGAAGTCCATGAACACTCTGACATCGTTCTGCGGAGCGCTGCACACGTCCTTCGTCACCCCGTCCTATCCCACCGACAACGAGGTCCAGTTTGTCATCCAGATGAGGCCTGCTCTGCGAGGGGCGGTCCTCAGCATGCTGTCCCACTACAAGTGGCAGAAGTTTGTCTACCTGTACGACACAGACAGAGGTGAGGACACACTACACACACACGATACACACACACACACGATACACACACACACGCTACACACACCTGATACACACACACGCTACACACACACGCTACACACGCCAGCAGGGACACACCTGCCAACACACAAACATGTTCAGAACTTGGATGGATGGAACACATTCCTCTTCTCTGTTCCTTTCTTCACCTCTCCTCTCCTTCCCTCACTTTATTTTGTTGTTTTATTTCCTCCTTCTCCTCTCCTCTATTATCCTCTCCTCCACTTCCCCTTCCTGCCTGCTGAAAGGGGAACAGGCGATGTGATTGGTGGAGGACAGTGGCTCTGTGGGAGGTGCTAAAGCAGAATGTTCTCCCCACTAGAGGCTCAGCCTCTGAGACCTCAGCCTCTGAGACCTCAGCCTCTGAGACCTCAGCAGAGCAGAGAGACATCCTAGAGAGATGAGCAGGAAGTGGACAGGGTGATGATGTCACATCCTAGAGAGATGAGCAGGATGTGGACAGGGTGATGATGTCACATCCTAGAGAGATGAGCAGGATGTGGACAGGGTGATGATGTCACATCCTAGAGATATGAGCAGGATGTGGACAGGGTGATGATGTCACATCCTAGAGACATGAGCAGGATGTGGACAGGGTGATGATGTCACATCCTAGAGAGATGAGCAGGATGTGGACAGGGTGATGATGTCACATCCTAGAGAGATGAGCAGGATGTGGACACGGTGATGATGTCACATCCTAGAGAGATGAGCAGGAAGTGGACAGGCTGTTTCATCCATGGTGTCTTGTGACGTTGATGAACTGTTTCATGACTGGATGCCATGTTGATGTTGACAGGCTGGTTTTCCAACAGTCAGTTGATGTTGTTTTCAGAGTCCTTGAAGATGAAAGGAAACACAATTCCCTCCATTTATCCTTCTCTAAATAACACACCGGTAACAACTTGATACGAGAATACCAATTATAGAATTCAAGTGTATAGAAAATACTAAACATGCTGACACTGACCTACCTGTTTTCTTGAAACATCAAAAGGAAATAGAGACGCATCGTTTGGAATGTTCTCTAAAATCGATGATCTCAGACAGATATTTGACTGTCAGTTAAACCAATAAGCTGTGACAGACAACCCAAACAGACAAACCTGTTCAAACATGGTCATGTCAAGAGCTTTGGCCTTAACCTATAAATGGTCAATAAAATCAGTGTCTCTCTCACACACACACACACACACACACACACACACACACACACACACACACACACTGTGAGCAGACTTTTGTTCAGAAAGTAGAGCAGCATTTCTACTAAAAAGAAGGAAATTAGCTGTTCACTTCCACCTAACCTTTTTGTTCAGTCAGTGGAGTAGATTAATGACCAGGCCAGCCTCTGCATTAGGCTGCTGTACAGGCTGTGCAGGAGCAACTTTGAGACTTTAGTGCTTTCATCTAAAGAGGGCCAGACTGCAGGTTCAACCTGCTGATGTTCCACAATGAATTTAAGGTGCATTAGCTGCTGAGGCTGAGTGTGTGTGTGTGTGTGTGTGTGTGGGGGGGGGGGGGGGGGGGGGGGGGGGGGGATGAGTGCGTCAGAGTATCTTGAAAGCAAAGGTTATGACTCAGGTTATGAATCTTAATGAAGAGAGCTGCATGTGATTAATGTGGATGATGTTGAATAAAAGGCCTACATTTGACAGAACTCAGGGATATTAAGATGAAGCTGGAGTGTCTTTTGGCTCTGTGCTTGTGTGTGTATTTGTGCCGTATGTTTTTGTCTGTGACTCTGTGTGTGTGTGTGTGTGTGTGTGTGTGTGTGTGTGTGTGTGTGTGTGTTAGAGTGAGGAGGATCCTGGTCTTTGTGCTGTGTCGGTCAGTATGGGCACATAATTGCGGTCCAGATCTACAGAGAGAGATGATTACAGGGCTTATTGTCTCTCCCAGGCACAATCAAGACTGATTCAGCAGTCTCACCTTGATTTATGAGGCTTCATGTATCTCAAACTCTTCCCTCCTTTCACCTTTCTGTTCTCTTAGCTGCACACCCACCCCCTCTCCCCCTCCCTCCCTCTCTTTTCCTATCTCTCTCCCTCTCTCTCCTTCTCTCTCTCTTTTCCTATCTCTCTCCCTCTCTCTCCCTCTCTCCCTCTCTCCCTCTCTCTTCCTCTCTCCCTCTCTCTCTCTCTCTCTCTCTCTCTCTCTCTCCTTCTCTCTCTCTCTTTTCAATCTCTGTAAACATGGTTCTTGCCCTCCATCAGCCCCAGCTGTCCATCTCTATCTGTCTCTGGGTTTTTTTTGGTGTGTGATCTTTTCAGTTCGAAGCAAAGGCAATTTGGCTTCAACTGTGAAAAATAAAAAACTAAGGATGGAAGGAAGGATGGATGGAGGGAGTGAGGGAGAGTGATGGAGAGGTAGATGACTGATCTGCTAGCCTCCTCCAATGGTGTAACAACTCTGTTTGGTTTTCCTTTGACATTTGGTGAATGGTAGTTTGAAGAGAGCAGTGCTAGTGACATTTGAGGGGGAGACCTTGAACAGGACTCCATTTATTTGTGTGATTGTTGCAAAGACACACAGGATGTGGGTGTGTGTGTGTGTGTGTGTGCACGTGTGTGTGTGCATGCGTGTGTTTGTATATGAACTGTGCTGGTATTGTCTTTCTCTCTGGAGGTGAGGTGAGTCATAACAATAGCCTCCTCTCCCCCACTGATCATCTCCAAAGGCCTCTGCCACACTGTAAATATTACATTACAATAAAAACAATATTACTTTACCACACAAATACAATATTACTTTCCTTTAGAAATCTGCAATAGACTTTTCCTAAGTTGACTATCATGGAATGTAAAACACACACACAGACATGCAAACACACACACGCACATGTAGTATTGATTCAAGTCAGTCTGCTGAAGGGTAATTTAAGAACTCCTCTTCAGTCTCATCAGATGGTGTTTGGTCAAAACAGATATGAAATGTTTAAATGCTATCGATCATCACAACACAGATACTTAGCATCAACCCACATGTTCAGACGCTGAGCTTCATCCAGAGAGTCTAGTACAGTAGAGCAGCTGTGATGTGAGTGTCTAGTACAGTAGAGCAGCTGTGATGAGAGTGTCTAGTACAGTAGAGCAGCTGTGATGTGAGTGTGTAGTACAGTAGAGCAGCTGTGATGTGAGTGTGTAGTACAGTAGAGCAGCTGTGATGTGAGTGTGTAGTACAGTAGAGCAGCTGTGATGTGAATGTGTAGTACAGTAGAGCAGCTGTGATGTGAGTGTGTAGTACAGTAGAGCAGCTGTGATGTGAGTGTGTAGTACAGTAGAGCAGCTGTGATGTGAGTGTGTAGTAAAGTAGAGCAGCTGTGATGTGAGCGTGTAGTAAAGTAGAGCAGCTGTGATGAGAGCGTGTAGTGCAGTAGAGCAGCTGTGATGTGAGTGTGTAGTAAAGTAGAGCAGCTGTGATGTGAGCGTGTAGTACAGTAGAGCAGCTGTGATGAGAGTGTGTAGTACAGTAGAGCAGCTGTGATGTGAGTGTGTAGTACAGTAGAGCAGCTGTGATGTGAGTGTGTAGTACAGTAGAGCAGCTGTGATGAGAGCGTGTAGTGCAGTAGAGCAGCTGTGATGTGAGTGTGTAGTACAGTAGAGCAGCTGTGATGTGAGCGTGTAGTAAAGTAGAGCAGCTGTGATGTGAGCGTGTAGTACAGTAGAGCAGCTGTGATGAGAGTGTGTAGTACAGTAGAGCAGCTGTGATGTGAGTGTGTAGTACAGTAGAGCAGCTGTGATGTGAGTGTGTAGTACAGTAGAGCAGCTGTGATGAGAGCGTGTAGTGCAGTAGAGCAGCTGTGATGTGAGTGTGTAGTACAGTAGAGCAGCTGTGATGTGTGTAGTAAAGTAGAGCAGCTGTGATGTGAGCGTGTAGTACAGTAGAGCAGCTGTGATGAGAGTGTGTAGTACAGTAGAGCAGCTGTGATGTGAGTGTGTAGTACAGTAGAGCAGCTGTGATGTGAGTGTGTAGTACAGTAGAGCAGCTGTGATGTGAGTGTGTAGTACAGTAGAGCAGCTGTGATGTGAGTGTGTAGTACAGTAGAGCAGCTGTGATGTGAGTGTGTAGTACAGTAGAGCAGCTGTGATGTGAGTGTGTAGTAAAGTAGAGCAGCTGTGATGTGAGCGTGTAGTACAGTAGAGCAGCTGTGATGTGAGTGTGTAGTAAAGTAGAGCAGCTGTGATGTGAGTGTGTAGTAAAGTAGAGCAGCTGTGATGAGAGTGTGTAGTACAGTAGAGCAGCTGTGATGTGAGTGTGTAGTAAAGCAGAGTAGCTGTGATGTGAGTGTGTAGTACAGTAGAGCAGCTGTGATGTGAGTGTGTAGTAAAGTAGAGCAGCTGTGATGTGAGTGTGTAGTAAAGTAGAGCAGCTGTGATGTGAGTGTGTAGTAAAGTAGAGCAGCTCTCTTGTTGTCTTGACACGACATCCTTCACTGTTTAGAGGGCTGAGCTGAAGGACGTCAGGATGAATCAAACCTTTGCTGCTCTTTATCGACTAAAAGCTTTTTATTCAAGAAGGCAAAAGAGTGAAAGCAAAGTCCTCTTTCCGTCAGAGTCGACCTTCAGCATCGACAGTCCTTATTACGACCATCAAGACTGCAGGTGTCCTGAGTGGCCTAATGTATCTACTCTGTCTACACACCTGTCTGTCTGGAGCTGGAACATCTCTACTCCCCTCATTGGAATGCTAACCTCTCCCCCGTCCTTCAAACACCCTTTTGACCTCTGGCTACATCTTCAGCTTTAGGTTTAGATCGTGAATCATAAAGCAAGAGATACAACAACAACACTGGCAAGTCACCATATGGGGACCAACAGATTGTTCTAAAGCACATTAGATTATGTGAAGTGCCATACTATTCCTAAGTGCCATTCAATTCTCTAAATAAGTGAGTTTCAAGCCTTCTTGTGGCTTCTTTTAGACTAATCAGGCAGAATGAGACTTGCTCTACCCAACAGTGTTCTTGAAAGAAACCAATATTTAGATCTTATTTGGATTCACATCATCAATGTTTAATGAGCCAGACAGCTCAACTTGATCCACTAATTGGTTAGATGAGTTTTTGATGAGAAGAGCCAAACTAAACAGCTGCAAGGGAAACATCAGAGTGTGAGGAGTTGAATCATGAGGTCATGTCTGCTTGACCCCTCCACACCTGACACATCAACATGAAGATCCACTGGTTCAATCAAACGTTGTGGTTTCCAGTCAGATCTCTATTTAGCTGGATGTTCTTTTAACTAGCTGGGTTTGAGCTGAGATGACAGCTCTAGAGGGCAGGAGGGACTAACAGCTTCAGGAAAGGGTTCATAAGATCATCACACATGTCCAGAAGAAGCTCTGCTCTTAGTTACTAACAGTCCCTCCCTCCCTCCCTCCCTCCCTCCCTAACCCTCCCTCCCTCATTATTGTCAAACTGGTTAAAGTGACTACAGTTTCCTGACAGGTTGTGTGATTAGTGATGTCTGTCCAGTTCAGGTGGTTCAGTAGCTTCACCAGCTCATGTTGATGTGACCCATCATGCAGCTGTTGGACATCCAACGCTGCCCCACCCCTGTGGGCCGCACCACTTCTGTAACCAATGTTACCTTGCAACTGGAGTGACATCAGACACAAAACATTGGCCTGTCAGCTGCCTTCCACACACACACACACACACACACACACACTGTGGTAGAATACATCCAGTCACATTCTCACAGACCCACCGGACACACACCCTCCTCTGTAGCAGTGACACCCTGCAGAGCAGCAGCAGACCCAGTAGAGATAGACAATAGACCCCTCTGGCCTCGTCATGGTTTCTGTTAACTGCTGCTGGGATTCAGCCATAATCCCACCTCTCTCTCTCTCTCTGGCTCTAGCAACCATGAAATTGCAGCTCCTAGCATTGTGGCTGTCTTTCATTATAGCGTTATACAAGACAGAATGTGCTGCCCTTTGCTGCTAGCAGCAAGTATATGGAGTGATTGCTTTGATGTTACTGTATGTTTCTGAGACACTCAGTCAATTTGTTTTACTGCCTCACTACAAATGGGAAAAAGATCATGTATTTTTTGCTGCTGTTGTTTTGTCTTTTGATTTGAGAGGTAAACATGGGACAAAATATCTCCTTTTCTAAGCTGTAGTGCGTTTTTTGCTTTCTTGTCCAGGTTGTGTGTTTGTAGTCATTCTAGCAGTAAGTGGTTTTGGTGCTGGTCTATCTTCTCTCCCTGCTCCTCTCTCCTCTCTGCTCCTGTTCTTCTGCTCTCCCTTCCCCTCTCCTTTTATCAGAATGTGTGCTCTTTTAAAGATACGCTTCGCTGGACTCTGCTTGGGTCTGATTGGACAGTTGCTGTCTCTATGATTATGACTGGGCTCACTTCAGGATTGTTTGGTTAAACCGTAAACCCCAACATCAAAGGCTTGTACACACACACACACACACACACACACATGTTCTACTGCCTTTAGGTAAAAAGCGCTGCCCGTTGTTCAGCTAGTGGGAAGCGTGTTGAACAGAGGCTCTACAGAGAGATGAGAGCAGCGTGTGCCTGTGCTGTGCCTGTGCTGGGCCTGTGCTGTGCCTGTGCTGGGCCTGTGCTGTGCCTGTGCTGGGCCTGTGGTGGGCCTGTGCTGTTACTGTGCTGGGCCTGTGCTGTGCCTGTGCTGGGCCTGTGCTGGGCCTGTGCTGGGCCTGTGCTGTGCCTGTGCTGGGCCTGTGCTGGGCCTGTGCTGGGCCTGTGCTGGGCCTGTGCTGGGCCTGTGCTGTGCCTGTGCTGTGCCTGTGCTGGGCCTGTGGTTTGTTGTTTTGTGGCTCTCTGGAGCTGCTGTTCATTACTGTTTCAATGTTGTTCGTTCTAGATGTGGTTAGGGGGTTTAAGAATGTTTCCTAATCTTTCAGACTGGATCTTTAATCTTTCAGACTGGATCTTTAATCTTTCAGACTGGATCTTTAATCTTTCAGACTGGATCTTGTTGTCTTGGTGCATTTGAATGATATTATTTGAAGCAGAACTGCCGTGTAAATGTGTCATCTCCATGTTTGATGGATGGATTGGTTCCTCTGGAGGGTTAGACACAGTCTGAAGGTCTCTGAAGAACCAAGAACCAAATCACCAGGGGTCTCATTTATAAAGCTTGCGTACGCACAAAACGGGGCTGAAAATGTGCGTACGCCAGTTTTCACGCAAAGTCAGTGATTTATAAAAAACAAACTTAGCGGTAGAATGTGCGGTCCTCCACGCAAACTATGACCCTCCCGTAAACCTACGCACTTTTTGGAGACAGTGGGAATTGGAGACACATACTGCAAAAAGTAAAAGTCGGAGAAGCGATTACTCGTAATATTTATGCATTTTGTTGTTCTCACACACATTGACTCAATTTATGATTATAATGAAGATTAAATACATCAGTGTTATTTGAGCTTGAACTGCGTGACAATTGTTCCATACACATCTTGTACAATGCAACTCAAATTTGTAATCAATATTCAGCGCTGTCTGTCTCACAATCAGATTGTCCTTTTACCGCAGTGTAGGAGGCTGAAATGCATGTAACTACAGAACACAAAGTATAACTAAATATATTTCTTTAATACTGTGCATATATCATCATATGTCAAAAACTGGAAATACAGTTGTTAAGCTCTCGCGCAATCACTAAACTCATTACACTTCAGAATCAGAATTTGTTTAATCGCCATGCAAGATACTTAAACATGGAATTTACTTCTGCAGTTCTTACCGCTTTTTCTCCGGTTCTGCCACTTGGCGCTGTCGCACTAGTGTTGTTTTTTGTTTGCCTTGATTCACCGTGAAAAGAAATCACCTGCCAGGTTCATGCATGATAATGATACTAGATTAGCATTCATGAGGTCCTTTGCATTGACCATTTATGGTTAAAAATGGGCGCGTTCAGGGCGGGGTGCAATGATACTTTACGTACGCACACTTGTGGTTAAACTGTGATTTATAAAGCGAACATTGCCTACAGGTGTGCGTACGCACGGTTTTATAAATCTGAATTTTTGTGTGCGTACGCCAATTTACGCTTTTGGGCGTACGCACACTTTTAGTACGAATTCTACGCACTCCTTTATAAATGAGACCCCAGAGCTGTGTAACTGAGACACACACACACACACACACACACTCACATACATACACACACAGCCCAGAAGTAAACAGTCATTAGTAATGTTGTGTTACTTGTGTTTACCATCCATGGTCCGTATTACATTTTGATAACTGGAAATACTGGAGAGAATAAACAATAATGTTTTATATCCTCTTCCAAATGTGATCCAGCAGCACTGTGGGCAACACAGCACCAGAATAACCAAACCTTCAGTAAGATGTCCTCCACTGCTAATAAACCTGGATGGGACTTTGGAACCTCCTTGTCTTCCTCCTCCTTTAACCAGTGGTCAGAGTTACCGTTCCTAAATTGGCCCAATTAGGGCTTTGGTCTGAGTCCTGTCAGGCTTCACAGCAAATCAGGGACCAGAGAGAGGCGATCATGTGGAACAGCCAATCACAGTCTCTCCTTCTCCAAGGGTTTGTCCAATTAGTGACAGAGCTGCTGTATGGAACAGCCTGCTCAAACCTCAGCCACATCCTGCTCAGCAACCTTGGCCTGAAAAAAAGAAGTCCTCAATGAGTTCAGGTCTGTGTTCAGGCTTTTATTTTGAAAACAATGGACGTGTGATAGAAATATATTCTTAGTGCGCGTGTAAATTTTGTAAGACATGTTTTCTATCTACTTGTATGTGTTTTTCTACTGAGATGTCCTGATTGTGGGATGTACTCATGGCTAACATCTCAAACAGAGATGAGGTCTTGTTCATCTTCTGCTCTCTAATCACCCTCATCATTCACTGGATACTTTGCTGAAGGTCCAGAACAAGATGAGGTCCTGTTTCCTGGGTCTGTTTGGACATGGATGATCACTCGATCATGTAGCTTCGTCAATTATGTCAGTAATATGATTGACAATGAAAGCAAGAGAGCAACCGAGAGAAAGAGAGAAAGAGAGAGAGAGAGAGGGAGAGGAAAGAGAGAGAGAAGGAGGGTTTTTGAGTGTGTGCCCATCGCAGACCGGTGACCTGAGGTAAGGCAGGAAGTGCTGTCTTGTGTGTCCAGGTGACAGGAAGTGTACCCATACGTGGATCTGATGGGCCTGTGTTTGTACAGCAGGGATTTATAGATGCTGATAAGGAAATCTTGTTGTTGTCTTCTAGAATTGATGTGCTTGACTATATTCCATGTTCAGATGCAAGGCAGCTTCTTGGCACTCTCCTCCTGATGAGGAAGGAAGGATTTATAGTCTGTGTGTCTTATAAATAAAGCACGCTTGTTCTGTCAGATGTGTTGGCGAGGGAGTGTGTGTGTATGAGTGAGTGAGTGTGTGTATGAGTGTGTGTGTGTGTCTGAGTGTGTGTGTGTGTGTGTGTGTTTCTCCCTCACTAGACTGGCAGGGTTAGGTCCCTGATCAGCTAATGGTGTACATGGCCAGCGGCCCGAGAGAGAGTGAGAGAATGAGACGAAGAGAAGGAGCGTGTGTGTGTGTGTGTGTGTGTGTGTGTGTGTGTGTGTGTGTGTGTGTGTGTGTGTGTGTGTGTGTGTGTGTGTGTGTGTGTGTGTGTGTGTGTGTGTGTGTGTGTGTGTGTGTGTGTGTGTGTGAGAGATAGCAAAGAGAGAAGGAGACAGGGAGAGTGCCATAAATTGGGCTTGGCAAGGACAAGGCCTTATCACTAATGATTCAACCATGGATGGCAATGCACATTCTGCCAGTGAAGCGTTGAACGGCTCATATTTAACTTTCAATGTCAATTACGGCTGAGCTGGCTGAGGGGGCGGAGCCACACTCTGATTCAACCCTGATTGGTTGTTTGATGTGCTGAACTCTGTTCTGGATGAGGAAGTAGATGACAGATTCCCTGCTGCCTTCCTGCCTGGAACCCTTCGCCAACATTTCCAAAGAAAATGGAACTTTGACTTCTTCTCCTCTAAAAAAGAGAAAAATAAGGAAGAAAGTAAAAGTGCTGATTTAAGTCAGAAGAGAGTATTTACCAGGGAGGCGATTATCATCTCTTAATTTCCATACATATGTGAAACTAGGCGGGCATAGACATCTCTGGATCTGAAAGGAATCCAATTGTGCTCTCATATAGATCCAGTGCTCCAAGATAGAAAGCTGTACAGTTCAGCACTTTCAAAATAAAAGCCCCCAGCTTGCCCCCACCAAAACCACCACCCTTGTGATCCTAATCAGACTAGAAAAACTTTTATTGCGGTTATTTCCCATTAGTGGTTTAATGTCAGCTGTAATCTGAGGTCTTTCTCAGCTCAGCACCAAGAGACAGCTGAGATTATTCAAAAGGAGAGAAGAGATGAATGTGTTTAAAGACAACTTTATCTTTGTCCTTTTTCCTCTTTCTTTTTATCTCTCTCTGTCTCTCTGTTTCTCTTTGTCTTTCATTGTCTCTGTCTCTCTGGTTTGAACCTCCCAGATTATTCCGGTGCTACTTCTGAGCTGCCCACATTCTCAAAGCTTTGCTGTGTGAAGATTTCAATTATGTCGGCTCTCTCAAACTGCCAAAGTTTCTCACAGCTTCAGTACTCACAGCGCATAAATATAGACTTTGGCAACTATAAATGTACTGAGAAAAGATCTCTGTTCTCAACAGAAATGTTCATTCTGAATTCTGAAGTGTATTGATGGCATTAATGACGTTTTTCATTCCAAGCATGATGTTGTCAAACCTCTTGAAAGTGATGTGGCGTCAGTCCTTATCTGAGTCTACACAGGTGGAGAACTGGACAGTTACTGTTACTGTGCAGCAGTTTGGGAAGCTTCCATTGAGCATTCTGACAGATAACTATAAAAGATTCAAACCTCTGACTGCTTTCTGCAGCGATGACGTTAGAGGAGCTTCATGTTTCTCTATGTGAGATGTCTTATCCTTACTAGAGTGCTGCTGCTGTAGAAAGCCCACCTGTTATGACTTCATGTAAAAGTAATGATCATCCATATGGAAAATGGACACATTGGCAGGCTTCCTGTCCTCCTGTCCCCGCATGTACACGCTACACACACTACACGCTACACGCACTACACGCTACACGCACTACACACACTACACGCTACACACTATATGCTACACACTACACACACTACACGCTGCACACACTACACACACTACACACACTAGGCTTCTCTGTGGGTTTCTCTCCTCTCTTCTTCATGCGCTGCCAGTGTCGTGCCTGTAGAGATGAGACTGCAGGGAGATCAGCTTCTCTCTGGGAGACAGTAAGAGAGATGTGGTCTGCCAACTGCTGCTCTGCAGCACAGCACAGTCTGCAGACTTCACACTGACCCCAGCTTCAGTTTCGTTGCCACAGTATTAATCACGTCAAGAAATCTGCATTATTTCCCTGCTGCCCAGTGTTCTCCCCAGGGAGATTACTGGAACACTGGGGTTCTGCTGTAATTACAAGTTTCTTTCTGTATCGGAGGGGAAGAGAGGAGACGGTATGAGCTCTGTGCTGCTGATGTTTCTGAAGCCTCTGCTGTTGTTTGAGGCCTGATGAGACCAGAGCTCTGGAGCAGATCTTCATGAACCCAGCTCTGCTTCCTGGGTGATACACTGAGGCACACTTCACTGTTTTCATTTCAGAAATGAGCGTCTCTTCTTATCACTGCTGGTTCAGTCATGCTGGGGACAGTTTGACCACAGTGTCATGGATAGGTCTGTTTAATGAAAATATTTCACATGTGAATTAATCATGAAAATGACTCTCGCTGTCTAGAGGACTTTGCATAATGATGAGACTCACTCCCTCTCACTGTGTCTCTTCCTCCGTCTCGCTCTCTCTTCTCTCTCTCTTTTCCTCTCATTGTGTTTAATTGAGTTGGCTCAACTCTCCAAGGACGAGCTGGGCTGGAGATGGTTGTCAGAAGGAACACGTGGTCACTTAAACGCTGGATTAATGAAGCCAGCCATGATTACAGTGCTGTTTAATGCTGCTACGGCTGTTTCATTACCTGAGAACAGAACATCTCAAACCTGTCTCTCTGTTCTGGGGTTAGACTGGCTGCTTGGTGCAGAAGGACACACCAGACACACACATATCCACACACACACATACACACACCAGACACACACACATCCACACACCAGACACACACACATCCACACACACACACATCCACACACCAGACACACACATCCACACACCAGAAACACACACACACCAGACACACACTAGACACACACACACACACACCAGACACACACACACACCAGACACACACACACACACACACATCTACACACCAGACACACACACATCCACACACCAGACACACACACACCAGAAAGACCAGCGGTCCTCAACCTTGTTTGTGCTACAGACCAGTTTCATGTAAGACATGTTTTCATGGACCCTCCAGTCTGACAGGCTTCTCTTTGGTTCTCCCTCCCTCTCTCTCTCTCTCCCCCCTCCCTCCCCACTCTCTCCCTCCCCCCCCCCCCCCTCGCTCCCTCTCCAGGGTTCTCCATCCTCCAGGCCATCATGGAGGCAGCTGTAGCTAATAACTGGCAGGTAACAGCCCGGTCAGTGGGCAGTATCACTGATGTGGCCGAGTTCAAGCGCATCATCGAGGAGATGGACCGCCGACAAGAGAAACGCTATGTGATTGACTGTGAGGTGGACCGCATCAACACTATCCTGGAACAGGTGAGGGGGGAGGGGCGGGGGGAGTGGGATGGGCGGGGGGAGGGGCAGTGGGGGAGGGGCGGAGGTAATCGTCTCTCTCCGGAGGCGAAATGCCAAAGTACGCTCGTCATCACAGAGGAAAGATCATTAAGGTGAGGAGTGTTGGAACCCCCCCCTCCCCCCCCAACTATCACACTCTCAGTTTGGCTCTGCTCATTAGCTTCACATCTCTTCAGTTTAAGATTCACTTTCTCTCTCATAATATTCCACCTCAACCATTCTTAAGCAACAGTTTTAATAAGGCTCATTTTAATTACAAAATTTTACTACAGTCATAGTTTGCTTTAAGTTTAAATTTGCTTCCAATTTCATTATCTTACTGAACATTTTCTTTTGTCAATAAGTGTAATAGAATCCTACTATTTATTCGGTTACGGTTATGCAATATTGGTTTTAAGTAGGCTTTAAACTATGTATTACAAATCACTTATGAGTCATGTTCATGGCTGTAACTTTAATGGATTTATTTTCTTCAGATTTACTACCAATAATCTGGTTGCCTAGTTTTGAATCTGGGTGTTAAAACAAGATGATGGAGTGGACTGCTGTCCTGTTAATGAAGTGTTTTTATTAGAGAAGACATTGTCTCTGCCCTCTTTATCTAACTGGTAAGAAGGAATAAACTCAACATTGTGAAGACACACACACAAACACACACACGCATACAGTGATGTTGTGATACGGGCCAGTGTGAGAAACAATGGAGGTACTACAGTATATAGAGGTACTACAGTATATAGAGGTACTACAGTATATAGAGGTACTACAGTATATGGAGGCACTTCAGTATATGGAGGTACTACAGTATATGGAGGTACTACAGTATATAGAGGTACTACAGTATATAGAGGTACTACAGTATATAGAGGTACTACAGTATATGGAGGCACTTCAGTATATGGAGGTACTACAGTATATGGAGGTACTACAGTATATAGAGGTACTACAGTATATAGAGGTACTACAGTATATGGAGGTACTACAGTATATAGAGGTACTACAGTATATGGAGGCACTTCAGTATATGGAGGTACTACAGTATATAGAGGTACTACAGTATATAGAGGTACTACAGTATATAGAGGTACTACAGTATATGGAGGTACTACAGTATATAGAGGTACTACAGTATATGGAGGTACTACAGTATATGGAGGTACTTCAGTATATAGAGGTACTACAGTATATGGAGGTACTTCAGTATATGGAGGTACTTCAGTATATGGAGGTACTACAGTATATGGAGGTACTACAGTATATAGAGGTACTACAGTATATGGAGGTACTACAGTATATAGAGGTACTACAGTATATGGAGATACTACAGTATATGGAGGTACTACAGTATATGGAGGTACTACAGTATATAGAGGTACTACAGTATATAGAGGTACTACAGTATATGGAGGTACTACAGTATATAGAGGTACTACAGTATATAGAGGTACTACAGTATATGGAGGTACTACAGTATATAGAGGTACTACAGTATATGGAGATACTACAGTACTACAGTATAACCACAGCAGGAAAAAAAAATAGTAGTAAAAGTACAAACACAACAACGTATATATTTTCACCATAATGTTGACTGGACACACACACAGAACACACACATGCTCAGTGACACACACACACACAAATCCAAAATAAGTGAATATGACTTCCCTAACAGCCATTCTGACTGATCATCAGGGTGTGTCCATCAATATGCTGCAATGCAGTCTAACAGAAGCTTTACTGATCCTTACCACACATTAGCCTCACAGCCTCACAGCCTCTCTGCCCCTGTCAGCCTCACAGCTTCTCCTCTCCTCCTCTCAGCCTCACAGCCTCTCCTCTGCTCCTCTCAACCTCACAGCCTCTCTCATCCTCTCAGCCCCACAGCCTCTCTGCTCCTCTTAGCCTCTCTGCTCCTCTCAGCCTCACAGCCTCTCCTCTGCCCTTGTCTGCTTCCTAGCCTCACCTCTCTCCCCCCCAGCTTCCTAGCCTCTCCTCTCCCCCCCCCCCAGCCTCCTGGCCTCTCCTCCCACTCCCACCTGTAAAACATTTGTTTCAACAGGTATACAATTACGTTTATAGAAAACCTTTATTTCCCAGTCAAAGATCTTTGATGACTCTGATCCTGTTTATAGAAGTGATTTCCATTCTCTCTGATCTCCCTGCATAAAGACAATGAGAAGGAGAGGAAGAGAGAAAGAAAGGAGAAGAGAGAAAGAGTAGGACCTCTGAGAGTGAGCGGCCATAGTGACCAAACTACAGAGAAGAGAGTGAGAGCACGATTTAAAGAGGGTTTAGAAGATGGGACCTTTTACATCAACACTGCGATTCTGTTCTCTCTAGTCCGACGATTATTACTGAAAGAAAGATTAATGAAGAGACGGAGAAACAGCGAGAGCGACTTCCAGCACTTCTCCAACACTGAGGAGAAGCTTGTGGAATCGCTGGCATGTTCCCAAAGAACAATTACTATCCGGGTGACAGAATTAAATCAGGCTTAAGGCTTTATCATGAAATAGGAAGTCACCTCTGAACTTCCAGGACTTATATAGAGGAGTTGAGAACAGAGATATCACACTTCCTGTTATTAGGATACAGTCTGGTGAATTGATTCTGCACTACATTATTCCTCCCCTCCACTTTTTCCTTTTCCTCTCTTCCAGAGCCATCCTCTCCCCCTCTTCTCCCCTCTCCTCCACTCTCCTATATTCCCCTTCCCTCCTTGAGAAGTCTTTCATCGTCTTGCAAGAGAAGATGACGTTAAAGATCCCTCAGTGTCCTGTGTACTCATTGACATAGTTCATAGTGTAGCTATGAGTCCTTCTATAGTCATTGAAAGTCATATTTCTGTATTAATACCTCCAAAGGAAATCCTAGCTTTGTTAGAGGGGGAGAGAGTTGCTGTTCCCTTCACCAGAGAGATCCAGTGACACACTGCTCTGATCACAGGAAGGACAGAAATGATGGGCTGAATAGGAGGTGGGTGTTTGGATACGACTCCATGTTTTGGAAGAGAATCCCAACTTCTTCTCTTCTCAAGGAGGAGCTAGATGAAGCCTGTGGAGTACAGAGGCAGAGAGGAGGAGAGATGAGAGGAGGAGAGAGGAGGAGAGAGGAGGAGAGGTGAAAGGAGAGGAGATGAGAAGAGGAGAGAGGTGAAAGCAGAGGAGAAAGAGAGCGAGAGCAGAGAGAGTGTGTTAGAGAGGTGGGAGGAGTAGAGAGGAGCACAGAACATTG
>CM059302.1:415000-470000 GCA_030340665.1 Neosalanx taihuensis
GCGCGCGCGCGTGCTGTCCAACAGTCAAGGACCTTCTAGAGGACAGTGGGAAGTGACTGAGCTGGACCAGCCTATGGAAACATATCAAGCCTTTTCTACCATTTCTACTTTGTGAGCTACATTAGGGTCACTGAAGCAAATCTTTTCAGGAAATCTATTTCTGATTTGAACAGGAAAAACACTAAATCTAATTAGTTTAATGTAATGTAATAATTTATATGATCTTTTTTTCTGTGTTGGATAACATTACATTTGATCAAAGAAGGATTCCATAATTTAATTTCACCCCTCCATCCTCTCTCTCTCTCTCTCTCTCTCTCTCTTTGTGTCTGTACATTTTCTTTTGCATATTAACCAGTAAAAGATGTCTCACTGTGCACTGTAATGTAAACATCGAAAAACCAGTGAATGATTGACAGAAAAGGGGAGGAAGTTAGTGTGTTCAGAGATGCCCAGCTGCTGTTAGTCCTGTCATCTCTGTTCCTGGGCGAGAGTCCAGCAGCCTCAGTAGCCATGCTGTTTGTTGATGTGAGCCTGAACTGTCATGTTTTCACTACACACATGAAAGCTGAGACGAGATGTTTGTCAATCTCATCATGGCAACCGCCCAAACCTGGCAACCTCGGGGAGAGCCGAGGGCTCGTAGATAACTGACCTGAGAGCAGCAGACAGGCCTGGTACAGGAAGTCAGCAGAGACAGAACCCAGCGGTGATGGTCCAGCTGAAGCTTGTCTGACGTCAGACTGACACTGTGTGATTCATGGAGACAGTGGAAGAAATGAGATTTCCTGTTTACTTATATTAATCACTACTGAACACACCTTCTATGAAGACTGTTGTAACGTCATTACCGCCTGACTGTCACTATCTATGTTTACATTCTGGTACCCTATAAAAGAATGCTCTCTTGCCTTCGTCCGGGAGAGAGCCATGATTGAGACCTAAGCTTTGTACTGTCTTCATTGTGTTGCCAGAGGTCTGGTCATTACTCTCCCAATCTGCAGGTTGTTAAATACTTATTTAATCCAGAACTCAACTGAACTGTCACTCCGTTTATGAGACAGACAAAACACTTTCTTCGACAATACTCTCATGTTAGGATCCTGTGATTTAAACAAAGCAGAAGAGGAGGATGGTGAAGGAGAGGAAGAGATAGATGGAGTTTTGATAAGGAAAAGCAGGGTAGAGCAGTAGAAGAGAGTAAAAGCACAGCATATGGTTGCTGCTAAGTGTGATGGAGTGATTCTGCTAACTGCTTGCTATTTCAGGCCAGTGTGTGGGCTGGAAACTGCTGCTCACATTTCAAGGTGTGAGTTCCTAAGAACTACAGCGACACATTTACTGTGCTGTACTGCTGGACACTTTGAATCTCTCTCTCTCTCTCTCTCTCTCTCTCTCTCTCTCTCTCTCTCTCTCTCTCTCTCTCTCTCTCTCTCTCTCTCTCTCTCTCTCTCTCTCTTTCTCTCTCTCTGTTTGACCAGAAATAAATAGCAAGGACACAAAAGCGCCATATTCAAGCTTCAAAGTGTGTTCAGAAGTGTGAACTTGTCTCTCGTTATCTCATTCTCTTTCATTAACTGTATGTTTTTTCCGCTTGTATTTTGCTGGAATTGAATAAACCCACTCACTTATTCTTATATGTAACCACTGCTAACAACCTCTGAAGAACCCCTTGTAATCATGCTATAGCACCCCCCCCCCCCCCTTAATGATTAGCTCTTGGGAGGTTTGGTCAGAGTAGCTACCTCCTGATCAGGGGTCTGGCCCCCCATCTCCTGCCTGACTGAGCGTATCGATCTGATCCCACACAGGTGGTCACCCTGGGGAAGAACGCCCGGGGATACCATTACATCCTGGCAAACCTGGTGAGTAGAGATCAGCTGGGGGGAGGGGGGGAGGGGGGGGGGGGGAGGGAGGGAGGGAGGGAGGCAGGGGGGAGGGAGGAAGGAAGGGGGGGAGGGAGGAGGGGGAGGGGGTTAGGCAGGGAGGGGGGAGGGAGGGGGCGAGGGAGGGGGGGGGGAGGGGGAGGGGGGGAGGGAGAGGGGCAGGGGGGAGGGAAGGGGGGAGGGAGGAGGGAGGCAGGGGGGAGGGAGGGGGGGAGGGGGTTAGGCAGGGAGGGGGGAGGGAGGGGGCGAGGGAGGGGGGGAGGGAGGGGGGGGAGGGAGGGAGGCAGGGGGGAGGGAAGGGGGGAGGGAGGAGGGAGGCAGGGGGGGAGGGAGGGGGGAGGGGGTTAGGCAGGGAGGGGGGAGGGAGGGGGCGAGGGAGGGGGGGAGGGAGGGGGGGAGGGAGGAGGGGGGGAAGGGAGAGGGGCAGGGGGGAGGGAAGGGGGGGGAGGGGGGAGGCAGGGGGAGGGAGGGGGGAGTCTGCACCATCAGGAGGGAGTCAATACTTCTCAGACCATGAGGTGGGCATGTGTCATGTGAGAACATGTTTTTATATTCACAGGGGCTGGAGGGGTACTGTGGGACTGTCTTGAGTTTATCACACATAAAATCACACATAAAATCACAACCCTTCTAGGCAGAGAACAGATGCTTTTTAACATTTTTAGCGTTCGTGCACCATTTTAATTTGTCTGGAAAGTAACAGTCAAACAAAATTAATTAACGATTGACTGAAGCACAGGTGTAAAAAGGTAAAGTCCCCTCAGAATGTCACCTTCCTCAGGGTCAGTAATCACTCTGTCTCCTCCCAGGGATTCTCCAACGTGAGTCTGGACAAAGTGTTCATGGGCGGAGCCAACATCTCAGGCTTCCAGATCATCAACCCTGAGAACCCGGTGGTCCAGCAGTTCATGCAGCGCTGGGAGAGACTAGACGAGAGAGAGTTTCCTGAAGCCAGAAACACACCGCTGAAGGTACAGAGAGAGAGGGAGGGGGGGGGGAGAGGGGGGAGAGGGGGGTTGGGGTTTGGAGGGACAGCAGAGCATGAGGGAAGGACAGAGAGAATAGAACAACAATGAAACAGCTCATCTTTTTCCTTTGAAGATTGTATCCATTCATCTCCTCCCCCCTCCCTCAGTTAAAGTCCTTTAATTATTCCTCACCCCCCATGCCACCCTCCCTTCCTCCTTACAATCAATATATTGACAGTCAGGCAAGGTTATGTTGTAGCTCTAATTTGCATCTAATTAAACAATGATCAAGAATGAGATGGATGTGTAATGGCAGCTCATTAGATGTAGTCACGGTGTGCTGGTTAACGAATACCCTGTCCTTTCCTCACTGGCCCGGAGGTCAAGGAGAGATGGAGAAAAGTGCAAGAAATAAGACTGTGTATCGATGCTATCTCTCTCTCTCTCTCCCTCTCTCTCTCTCTCTCTCTCTCTCTCCCTCTCTCTCTCTCTCTCTCTCTCTCTCTCTCCCTCTCTCTCTCTCTCCCTCTCTCTCTCCCCCCAACTTTCTTTCACACAAACACACACTCTTTGTCAGATGTGTTCATTATTATTTCAGACATGCATTTCTTGATTAAACTCATTTTTGGCAATGCTGCTTCTTTGAGTTAAAGGCAATCTGACGGAGTACAATGTAATAGAATATTCCAGAAAAGATTCTCTGTGTCTGTGTCTTTCTCACGTTTTGTCTTTCCACTCTTTCTCTCCCCTCTCCCCCTCTCCCTCTCTTCCCTCTCCCTCTCTCCCTCTCTCCTTCTCTCCCTCTCTCCCTCTCTCCCTCTCTCCTTCTCTCCCTCTCTCCCTCTCCCCCCTCTCCCTCTCTCCTTCTCTCCTTCTCTCCCCTCTCCCTCTCCCCCCTCTCCCCCCTCCCTCTCTCCCCCCTCTCCCTCTCTCTCCCTGTCCTCTCCAGTACACGTCTGCCCTGAGTCATGATGCCATCCTGGTCATAGCGGAGGCCTTCAGGTATCTGCGGCGGCAGCGTGTGGACGTGTCGAGGCGTGGCAGTGCAGGGGACTGCCTGGCTAACCCTGCTGTACCCTGGAGTCAGGGCATCGACATTGAGAGGGCGCTCAAGATGGTGAGGAGAGAGGAGGAAGGACAGGGACAGGAAGATAGAGGAAGATGTTGGGGTTCCAGGATATCTAGCTCCTGTTCACACTTTCTGTCTCTGCCTCACTCTGTGTCTCTCTGCCCCTCTCTCTCTCTCTCTCTCTTTCTCTCATCCTCTCTTTCTCTCTCTCTCTCTTTCTCTCTGTCTCTCTCTCATCCTCGCTCTGTCTCTCTCATCGTCTTTCTCTCTCTCTTTCTCTCTGTCTCTCTCTGTCTTTAGTCCAGATTCCCTTCATTACCATAAACCCACATCTCTCTTTGTGAAGCGTATCCGAATCATCACTTGGTGCCTGCAGCAGTCCTCTGGATTAGGGGGATGTGAATGTACTTGGGTGCTCTTGATTTGTTTGACCAAGTCTTGGATGAACATTTTATTCCACTGAAACTGTAGCCTCAGTCAGTTATGTGAGGAGCCATGGAGATGGAGGAGCTGCATTCTGCTAGCCAGGTGTGCTGGTGTCTCTCTGCAGGTCACAGTCCAAGGCATGACGGGGAACATCCAGTTCGACAACTATGGCCGCAGGTCCAACTACAGCATCGATGTGTACGAGATGAAAGCAGGCGGGCCGAGGAAGGTAAGCAGGGAGCGACTGAAGATCATTCATCTGCCTCCAGGGGGAGCCGTGCTGATGGGGGTCAGAGGTTAGGGCATTATCTCCTCTGAATCAAGGCTCTCAGCCTTTAGTCATCCAGAATGTTCCTGTCATCAACATAACGGTGCTTCCCAGCAGCTGTCAGCCATGAGCTGGTTATGTTCTCCTGTCAGAGAGTTGAGATACTGCAAACTAGCTCTCTTATATCACACTGCTGGCTTTGATGAGGTACGCCAGGGTGTCGCTGGGAAGGTGTTCAGATCACCTGGCAAATCTAGAGAACAGATCTGGAGATTCAGGCTGACGAGCGAACCTGGGAAGATATATAAGACTTGGAAGAATATATCACTCTGTTCTGTGTGTGTGTGTGTGTGTGTGTGTGTGTGTGTGTGTGTGTGTGTGTGTGTGTGTGTGTGTGTGTGTGTGTGTGTGTGTGTGTGTGTGTGTGTGTGTGTGTGTGTGTGTGTGTGTGTGTGTGTGTGTGTGTGTGTGTGTGTGAAAGCGTGAGACAGGGAGAGAGAGAGAGAGACACAGTAAGAATGAGAGAAACACAGAGAGAGAGAGTGAAAGAGAGAAATATCAGAAAAGGGAAGCAGGGTAGACCAATTAGGATCTACAGCTTTCCACACTAGGGAGGCATGCTGACAGGTAACTGTGGGGGGGCTGTGGGGGCTGGGGGGGTGCTGTGGGATCTGTGGGGGTTGGGGGGGGGCTGGGGGGAGGGCTGTGGGGCTAGAGGCTGTGCTCCAGGTGAGTGAGAGGATATAGGCTGTGCTCCAGGTGAGTGAGAGGATATAGGCTGTGCTCCAGGTGAGTGAGAGGATATAGGCTGTGCTCCAGGTGAGTGAGAGGATATAGGCTGTGCTCCAGGTGAGTGAGAGGATATAGGCTGTGCTCCAGGTGAGTGAGAGGATATAGGCTGTGCTCCAGGTGAGTGAGAGGATATAGGCTGTGCTCCAGGCAGCATTCAGGGTGATGACCTATCAATACAAGCACACTGCTACTAACTGCAGACAGCTCACTCAGGCAGTGTCCTGGGTTTACAGGATCCCATCAGGAACCCTTCGAGGGGCTCTGGGCTGTGGAGGAAAGACATTCGAAACAAATCAGCCTTTTTCAGTTCCTGTGATTAAGCACAACTATTGCAATAACCACTGAACTTTTATTCAAGATCCTAACATGACCCAAAGATCTGGGTTAGGAAACTGAAGAGTGACTGAGTGAGAGACAGAGAAAAGGACTGTGAGCATCTGAAACAGAGAACCTGGAGGAGGCTGGAGAAGATGAGCCGAGACTGGGACCCCCTGGGTCTGGGGCTCCCTGGGTCTGGGGCTCCCTGGGTCTGGGGCTCCCTGGGTCTGGGGCTCCCTGGGTCTGGGGTTCCCTGGGTCTGGGGCTCCCTGGGTCTGGGGCTCCCTGGGTCTGGGGCTCCCTGGGTCTGGGGCTCCCTGGGTCTGGGGCTCCCTGGGTCTGGGGTTCACTGACACCCTGCTACCCTACACAAACCCTGCCCTCACTCTGTCCTACCCAACACACACACGTCTTACAGTCACACCCTAACCTTAAGCATGCTAGGACATCATTTTCCTGCTCTACACTTCATCTTCAGATACCAGCATTATCTAGAGCAGAAGCAGATACAGGCTGATGATGATGAATCATGGAGTGTGTCTGCAGTTTACAAGCCACAGTATCAATTATTGAATCTAAAACCCGGGCAGGTGTATGTGGAGGAGAGTTTGATGTAGTCCTCTGTGTGTGGCAACGCACACAAGCAGGAGGAGCTCAACACACACCAACAAGCATCGCTACAAAGACACCGCATCCATTCATGTGAAGACAACATGTTGTTGCTAATAGGCTACCTGTTCCCTCTGGGTCTCCAGCAGCAGTGTAGACACAGCTCAGCTCAGCAGAGGAAACTGATGCTCCTCTGATGTTCTGTTGGTCCAGCAGCATAGTGACAGGGTGAGACAGAGAGAAGCAGAAGACCTGGGGATGTTTTAATGAGCTCTCCAACACCACTGTCTCCATGTTACCAGCCTGGACCACACAAAGCAGCACGATCCATCTGCTCTGGACAGCTTAACCACCCTGTCCCAGCCAGCAGCTCATCATGACGCAGCTCCAAGTGTGAGACTGAGTCTAGTGATGCAGCTCTAATGATGCTGCTGCAGTGATGCAGCCTCCAGTGATGCAGCTCCAGTGATGCAGCTCCAGTGATGCAGCTCCAGTGATGCAGCTGCAGTGATGCAGCTCCAGTGATGCAGCTCTAATGATGCAGCTCCAGTGATGCAGCTCCAGTGATGCAGCTCCAGTGATGCAGCTCCAGTGATGCAGCACCAGTGATGCAGCTCCAGTGATGCAGCTCCAGTGATGCAGCTCCAGTGATGCAGCTCCAGTGATGCAGCTCTAATGATGCAGCTCCAGTGATGCAGCTCCAGTGATGCAGCTCCAGTGATGCAGCTCCAGTGATGCAGCTCTAATGATGCAGCTCCAGTGATGCAGCTCCAGTGATGCAGCTCCAGTGATGCAGCTCTAATGATGCAGCTCCAGTGATGCAGCTCCAGTGATGCAGCTCCAGTGATGCAGCTCCAGTGATGCAGCCTCCATGCAACCATAGAAGAAGATACCTGAGCCAATGCTAGCTAGCTATGGCTACTGTACAGCTAATGTTTAGAGACAGCCTTGTCCATGAAGTCTACCTAATCATGTTAAAGCCACATGTGCTGTCAGAGGGACATGGAAAGATGATGTAAGGCTCCTTGGTAGAGAGCAGAGGGCTGGTTGATAATGTTGTGTTTTCTCTTTGCAGATTGGCTACTGGAACGAGTACACCAGATTTGTTAATATCATGGATCAGGTGGTCACCAACGAGTCGTCCTCAGTGGAAAACCGAACGATTGTGGTCACTACTATTATGGTACACTTTCAATGCCCTTTTAAGTGTGTCACGTATTCTGCCACTCAAGGTCATGGTGTTGATTCTTCTGATTGATACATTCTGTCCTGGGCGGGTAGAAGCATCTGTTTTCTGTGGCTTTCCATCCACTCACTACATGCTGGAACAGTCCACCCTTCCCGAGGGGGGGGGGAGTGTTTCAACTGTATCAGTGTGGGTGTCAAAGCAGTTTGAGTTTCCATACTTCAGTGGCCTGTCGTAGCAGTGACATCACAATATTGGTATACATATGGTAACCGGTTGACTCCATCAAATGCAAAACCACAAAAAAACATTCAAACGCATACGTAAGTAGACCTGTCTGTATGTCCTGTCTGTTCTCATCAAGTAAATGATCAATGACGTCCTGGGATGATCTGAGCAGAGAATGATCAGGCGATGATGATGATGATGATGATGATGATGAGGATGATGATGCAATAGCTTCTCAAGGGGCGAAAAAAAATGAGGCCCATTGAAAGAGGCTCCAGACAGCACTGCTGTGGACTTCTCCTTCAGTGTGTTTTGTGTCGCTTCTCTGAGTGTTCTGTGTTGAACTCAGTTTATGGGTTAAGCGCTCACATTAAGTTCAGCCTTTTGGGTGAAAGAATTTGCTTGATATGCTTTAATTGGCAATACTGTGGTCTAAAGTACACAGTAGATAGCAAACAGAGCAACACAAACACTAGATGGGTCAGTGGGGTCCTCGTAGTGTTGAGCAATCCTCCACTGTGTCAGCCAATCAGCATTCCACAAAGGAGCAGCTCTTCATGCCTCTTTCTTTAAGTGGAAAAGGAGAGGGGGAGGGGGGGGGGAGGAGGGGGGAGGAGGGCTTTAACAGTTTTCTAAATGAGTGCTAGTATCAGTAGATAAACATGCATTAACTCAGGCGGAACAGCTTCAGTAGCACCAAGAAGGGTGTGAGAATAGAGAGGTGTGTGAGGGGGGGGGGGGGGGGGGGGGGGGGTGTACGTTCAACACAGAACAGACAAGGCATTGCTCTCCATCATGCACCCCCGGCTGTGTGTGGGTGCTGTGTGTGGGTGCTGTGTGTGGGTGCTGTGTGTGGGTGCTGTGTGTGGGTGCTGTGTGTGGGTGCTGTGTGTGGTTGCTGTGTGTGGTTGTTGTGTGTGGTTGTTGTGTGTGGTTGTTGTCATGGTTTCTGTTACTCTCTGGGTTCCTTGGTCTGGTAATGATGAGGCTCAAAGAAGAACAGACAAAACAGACAAGAACCACAGACACACACACAGACACACACACAGACACACACACAGACACACACACAGACACACACACAGACAAACACACAGACACACACACAGACACACACACAGAAACACAACAACACTGCTGTTTTAAAAACACGAGAGGAATGGCACGCCCTCACTTTCCCTGCTTAGTTTTGATTTATTTTTCTAAGAATAGCTTTTTAAAATGTCCTTATTTGTTTACTTTTGACCTTCCATGTTAGGGAGTTTTCCTCTCTGATATCAGTTTTTAGTTTTTAGTTTGGTTGTTTTTGGAATGGCCAGTCCTGAAGCCAGCTTGCTGTAATGTGCTTGATGTCTGATAATGAGGATGGCACTCTCTGATCCCTCTGGTCACTGATGTTTACTTCATGAACCCTCAACCCCACCCCCATACCCACCCCCATACCCACCCCCATACCCACCCCCATACCCACCCCCATACCCCCCCACTCTGTGCCAAACCACACCATGCCTGCTAAAGACACCCAGCTCCAGGTGACACCCCCCCCCGCCCCCCGGCCCCCGCCCCCCCTGCTCCTTTCTGACTGCCTACCCTGAAGAACTCAGCATGCGCTTTCTAAATGGCAGGCATGTCCCCCCCCCCCCCCCCCCGTCACCCCTCGTCCCCCCGTCCCTCTCCTCAGCATGAGGGCGCCAGGACAGGCAGGCCCCCTGGGTGAGCTGGGAGTCTGAAGCCTGGTGTCCGCTGGCACAGCAGCTCTGCTGGACTCTGCTGGGTCTGGTACTGCTGCTGGACTCTGCTGGGTCTGGTACTGCTGCTGGACTCTGCTGGGTCTGGTACTGCTGCTGGACTCTGCTGGGTCTGGTACTGCTGCTGGACTCTGCTGGGTCTGGTACTGCTGGGTCTGTGTCTTCTCATGCATCTCTGATGTGACACACGCATGTTAGCATGTACAGCTGACCTCTGACCTGTGAGAGAGAGGATGGAAGAGAGGGAGAACGAGAAGGAAAGACTGCAGGCTTGTGTGGGTGTGTGTGTGCATGTATGAGTGTGTGTGTGCATGTATGAGTGTGTGTGTGCATGTATGAGTGTGTGTGGAGTGTGTGTGTGTGTGTGTGTGTGTGTGTGTGTGTGTGTGTGTGTGTGTGTGAGTGTGTGTGTGTGTGATGGCTTGACTTCAGCACAGCTTACGAGACATGTGATGCACGTGTGCATGCGTGTGCGAATAAACCTGCATGTGTTTCAACCAACAGGAAGCTCCTTATGTGATGTACAAGAAAAACCACATGAACCTGGAGGGCAATGAGAGATACGAGGGCTACTGTGTGGATCTAGCTTCTGAGATTGCCAAGCATGTGGGCATTAAATACAAACTGTCCATAGTCATGGATGGGAAATACGGAGCCAGAGACCCGGAGACCAAGACCTGGAACGGGATGGTGGGCGAACTGGTCTATGGGGTGAGTATCATGTGACCTCATGAAGTCACTGCAGGTCAGTGGAGGTTTGAAAAGTCTCCAAAGACATATTACAGTGGATGTAAAAGGACTATTGACGTTATTATAAAGTTGGAAAGCTTGTAGCAATAACCTTTACAGCAATATAGCTTGTCAGGATAATATCAGGTTACCCAACACAAACTTTATCAGCTAAGCTAGTTAGCCGAAACATTTAGGATCATGGTAACTGACCATCTATGCATCTATGCATTCCTTTCACTAGTGATAAAATGTGTATGGGTATGTGGTTTATTAAATACATATTAAACTCTATTAAACTGAGGATTAAGATTTCAATTTGGAGGATGGAGAGACTCCAAGCTTCAATAATAATAATAATAATCTGACCTCTTCTGCAACAGGTTAAACAGGGAAGGTAGGTGATGATGTTTGATATTAGAACCTGAATGATTATTACAGAGGCAACAAAACTCTGCAAGGCTTGAAAGGTTCTCTTATAAATAAGAGTGTTTTTTCGTTTTACAGGATGCAGTTCAGATCTCTAAGGGTCCTTCTGACCTGTGTTGTGTTTTGTCAGTTTTAATGGGCCATTATGTTGTTTGTTTACTATAAATTAATATTCAAAACAAAAACAACCTTTTAAATGGTGAGTTGGGCACAAGTGTATGTCCCCAAATGTTAAGACTCTAATACATCCAGATTTAGGTTGTTGCAATGATGATCTAGTAAACCTTTGTCTTTACCACTGAGTAAGGATTCCAATCTCTTAAATATCCGTATTGATATTCTCACAGAATGTGCCTTGATACATGCAAAATGCATGGAAATATTCTGGAAACATCCATTGGACCAGATCTGTCAGAACTCTTCAAATCTCTCAAAAGCCTCAAATGTCCCAAATGATGGATTTTCTCCCCCCATCAGTCGCAGCTGTGCTGGGCCACATATAAAATACATGAGGGTTAGTCTAGCTCATCTGTTCAATTTCCTTACCATCAGACTGGAAGATTGCCTGGTTTGATGTCCTAATATCACTAAATTATCCTCAAAATAGGAAAAGTCCACCCTCTCCTCTCCTCCCCTCCCCTCCCCCTCCCTCCCCCTCCCTCCCTCCTCAGAGGAGAGGGAATCTGCTCCCATCAGCTCTTCATCAGGTGGTCCGTTTGAAGTCAGGCTGGCAGGGAAAGAGTTAATGATTATATTGGCTTTGACCTTTTGACCAGTAAATTAATCAGATTTTGGTTGTCTTTTAAAGGTTAGCCTTGAAGGTGCTCTTTATAGCTTTGTTTCCTAGCACTATTGATTGAGTGCTGCCTGACAGAGACAGGATGAAGCTGTTCTGAGCTCAGTCCCCTGCAGATGACTTTAAAGAAACAGATGGCTTCATCACTTTTATTTGTGTGTGTTTTCTCCTAGTGACCTTGTTAGAAGTCCTTCCTCTCAGTCTATCCCCATTTTACTTCCTTAATTTATGGATTAAAAGAACAACACGATACCACCATGTCCTTTGCATGGCTTGCAAAGGAAAGCTGTTGCATAATGAAACACATCTGTGCAGTAGCTGATGACACACTGTTAAAATACAGTGATTTGTTCTTTTGTTCTGTTTTATACGAAGCACACCGTCAACTTAAATGTAGAGTAGCACCATTCTTGACTGTGGATTTTGGGATAAGGTAGATGTGGCTGAAACATAAGAGATTAAAAACTGAGGAGAGACAGAGAGACACAGACAGACAGACAGACAGAGAGAGACAGACAGACAGACAGACAGACAGACAGTCAGAGAGAGAAACAGAGACAGGGAGAGAGATAGAGAGAGACAGACAGACAGACAGACAGAGAGAGACAGACAGGCAGACAGACAGACAGACAGACAGACAGACAGAGACAGACAGACAGACAGACAGACAGACAGAGACAGACAGACAGACAGACAGGTAGTATCTTGGAAGTTTGAACCTGTTGTAGTTCATCTGCCAGACTCTCTCCAGGACACCTCTGAGCAGGCAGTGATGGAGGATGTTGGAGAGAAGTTTATACAGCCACAGCTTTGAACTTCTCTGTATGAGAACAGCTACAGCTGCTGTTAGAATCACAGGCTTTTCGAACCATTGAACAATAGAAGTTTATAGTTTATTGTCATTGGACAGCAATACAATGACATCTAATTAAAGTAAAACCAGTTTATTTGTTCACCTGGACAGGTTTGGCTCCTGGGTTTGTTGACAAACATGTTGCACTGTGCTATTCAGAAAGCAACCCTCGTGTTGTGGGAAGAATTTTTCACATCAACAAAACAACCTTTCCTCTTTGAATGAGTTATTTATATATGCACATTCACTTCCCATTTATCCGAGCCAAAGCAGATCTTCCTCAAACGACATCTTTTATTACTCAGAATACCTGCAGTGTTGCTGTAACTTCTCCCTGGGTCAGCCTAGGCTTCCTACAGTGGTAACACATCCCAGCTGCCTCATTCATCACAGCCTATTTGTCTTCCATTTCCCTTTGAGTTGTTGGATATCTTCTCCTCCCTCCTCTCTCCATCGCTCTCTCTTGCCTACTGTGTTCATGGACAGATTTGTCAGCAGCAGCACAGTACAGAATCCGCCCGTTTGGAACTGTAGAAATTACAGTTGTTTTTGTTTTGCTTGTTATGAGACTAAAGTAACCTGAGGCGCGTTCTCCCCCCTCTCCCCCCTCTCCCCCCTCTCCCCCTTCCCTCCCCTCTCTCCCTCTCCTCGATTGACTTTCTTATATATATTTCCTCTCTCTGTGAAGATAACATAAAAAAACTCCTGTCTTGTTTGGAAGATTTTTTAATTCCCTTTAGTAATCATCCTCTGAGGCCACACTTCAAAAGCTTCGAATACACACATTATTATTTATATGAGATATTTTTTAGTGCATGTAAATGTAAGGCGCTTAACTTAACAAAGTTGTTCCACAGATAAGCATTTCTCCCAACAGCTGTAGGTTTATCAATCTCCAGCAGCAGTGATGCAAGTGTTACAGGAAGACAAACCATTCTTGCTTCTTATGGCAGGAAAAAGGAACTAAACTGAGCTATACGTGTCCCTGTTTCCAGAGAGCAGATATAGCTGTGGCACCCCTGACCATCACCCTAGTGAGGGAGGAAGTGATCGACTTCTCCAAGCCCTTCATGAGTCTGGGCATCTCCATCATGATCAAGAAACCCCAGAAGTCCAAACCTGGAGTGTTCTCCTTCCTGGACCCGCTGGCCTACGAGATCTGGATGTGCATCGTGTTCGCCTACATAGGCGTCAGCGTGGTGCTCTTCCTGGTCAGCCGCTTCAGCCCCTACGAGTGGAATCTTGACGAGCAGGATGAGGCAAAAGACCCCCAGACCCCCCCGGACCCCCCCAACGACTTTGGCATCTTCAACAGCCTGTGGTTCTCCTTGGGAGCCTTCATGCAGCAAGGCTGTGATATTTCTCCAAGGTTTGTCCCCCTCAGAATGCAGTTTAGCACATCAGTAGAAGTGTTCGTCTCCCTCCAGTCAAGAAAAGTTTCACATCACAATCAGATGCAATTCAATAACCGTAAAAAATTTTTATGGAATCAAAGCGTTGGTCGAGCTGACAACACACTGTTCTCTTTTTTCCCCTCTCTCCCTGTGAGACTAGGCTAGCTGTAGCTTTATAGTTGTGTTTGAGGTTCATTACATTTGCCCTTTCATACGGCGTGTTTGCCAAGGCCCAAATGGCTTAATCAATAATGGAGGGGGTTAGTGTCAAGGAACATAACCAGGCTGAGGATGACCTTTCACCTCAGGGGATCATCTTAACTGCTGATGAAGCAGCAAGCATGCACTTCTCTGGAACATTAAATAAATGGAGTCGTGTTCAGTGACCTGCGTCTCTGTTAAAGGAAATTCAGCTTTCATCCGTCTGTTCTCGTTAAATCCAGTTTGATTGATGGAGGATGGGGTCAGAGGTCAGCAGTGTTAGCCAATCAAAATAAGAACCTGAGAAAACTGTCAGTTTACAGCTGCCTGGTTTTGTTGCGTTTCTGTCACGTTAACAGGGATGCCCTCGTCTCATAAACCCTCTCTCTCCATCTTCCTCTTGTTCCTGTCCAGGTCGTTGTCGGGGCGTATTGTGGGGGGTGTGTGGTGGTTCTTCACCCTCATCATCATCTCGTCCTACACGGCTAACCTGGCTGCCTTCTTGACCGTGGAGAGGATGGTGTCTCCCATCGAGAGCGCTGAGGACCTGGCCAAGCAGACAGAGATCGCTTATGGGACTCTGGATTCAGGCTCCACTAAAGAGTTCTTTAGGGTGAGTGTTTTCAGCTGTTGCCTGAGGCTGTGGTCTTCTCAGACGGTGGGTCACATACATGTGTTGAATGACACTCATCAAAAATGTACACAGGATACACAGGAAACTGCTCTTCATCTTTGTTTCCTGTCCAACGTTTGTGACACTTCATACGAGAGGTTGAACTGAGGAGTAAAGAGCTGTCGTCTCTGTGAAGTGCAGCTTGAAACTCACTGATATAATGATAGAAGGAGCGTGTGTGCGATCTGTGTAACCTTGAGGCAGGCGTGTCTGTCAGGGGGAGGAGCAGGAAAGACAGGCCCGTGTGTGAGAGAGGTGATCAAAACAGACCTAATCCAAGCTCACACATTAGCCCAGCAGCACCAGGCAGGTCAGCCTGAAAAATCTAATTAGCTGGCTGGATGTGGAGAGGGAAAGTGGACCTGATGAGGGGAAAGCCCTGAGGTCAAACCAAACGTTTGAGAAGGAAGAAGCAATGTGTCCACTAGAATGAGGGGCTGGCCGTGCCATTAAGTTATAAACGAACCAGGGACTTGAAAGGGAGTCTATCATCATCTCCTCAAGATCAGCCACAGTCTTTCAATAGGCCAGTGAAAGGGGGAGGTCATGGGGGAGAATTGCATCGGCGATCAGCTCAGAACCAGGTTCCTGCTGACTGCAGAAGAGTTGTTAAGGAACCCTGGCCTGTGTGGGTATCAAAGAGACAGACACTTTCCCCTGCACACTGCTATCATCAGGAACCCTGCATCAGACAGTTGAGGCAGTATGGAACCAGGATGACACCTCTCCTGTGTGTTTGTCTCCCAGCTGAGGGAAATCAATTACCAGGTAGTGTGTGGCTTCAGGCATGCTGGGTCTGAAGGGCTGACTGGAAGTTTCTGGAAGGGAAGGAAGCTCAGATCCCACGTCTTCCCTGTAATGAGTGTCCTAGTTAGCAGCTAAGCCTTCAAACTGGAAGTGACACATGAACCGCTACACCAAGGGACTTTTAATTAAAACCTTGCAGAGGGGCTGACGAGCAAGAGAAGAAACCCACATACTCACTGATTTAACGAAGGTTCAAGCTCCATCTCAAATCTGTTTTCCAGGAAAAAACATTCTGCTGTAATTAGAGCAGCAGGTAGCAGCTGGATCCAGCCTACACACATCAGATCAGGCACATGTGATTATGGCTGAAAACTTGCTTTTGATATCGGATCATTTCACCTGAGGTTCAGAACATCAGCCTGGGAAGGGAAGCAGAACCCTGTGATGCTGCTGTGCTGCTGTGCTGCTGTGCTGCTGTGCTGCTGTGCTGCTGTGCTGCTGTGCTGCTGTGCTGCTGTGCTGCTGTGCTGCTGTGCTGCTGTGCTGCTGTGGAGAGCTGTGCTGCTGTGCTGCTGTGCTGCTGTGCTGCTGTGGAGAGCTGTGGAAAGCTGTGCTGCTGACAGGCAGACATGCAGACAGACAGACAGACAGAGAGACAGACAGGCAGACAGGCAGACAGAGAGACAGACAGGCAGACATGCAGACAGACAGACAGACAGACAGACAGGCAGACAGGCAGACAGACAGACAGACAGAGAGACAGACAGGCAGACAGGCAGACAGGCAGGCAGACAGGCAGACAGGCAGACAGGCAGGCAGGCAGGCAGGCAGGCAGGCAGGCAGGCAGGCAGGCAGACAGACAGGTGTGGAAAGAGAGGAAGAGAGAGCTGCTAGTCTTTCTAACACAGTTTTCTCTCATCCTCTCCTTCATATCCTCCCTGCGCTCTGTACAACGTTTACCTTGATGAACTGAGAATAATTAGCTGCAATCTTTCGTTACATTAAGCTTGACCTTTACATCAACATGGATGCTGAATCCCTTGGAACAGCAGTATTACTGCTAGTAGAGAGTCAGCAGGATGATGTGAGGGTGGCCTGGAGACTAACAGTAACACAGTCAGGCCAAATACCCCACAAAACAACCATCAGCCACTGAACCTCAAATGGAAATTAATTCCATGTTTTATTACATAAAAAAACCATGGAAAGCATTTTTTGGTTGGCTTAAATCCTCTTGCTGTAGGCCCAGTGATCATGCAGTCCTGTGTGCAGTCCTGTGTGCAGAGCTGTGTGCAGAGCTGTGTGCAGAGCTGTGTGCAGAGCTGTGCGCTGGCTGCTTCCATAGCAGGTCAAGCACAAGCAGCAACAACAGCTTGAGCTGCGAGCACTCTGCTCTTAACACAGCGTGAACATCGATTTCACGGCCCAGCTCGTCAGCTCCAGACACTATAGCTGCAGCACGGCCATATAGACTGTATACGGCCGTACCAAGTCAGGGGAGTGGATGACACATAAAGGAGATCTGTTCCTCTTGCATAATAAGCAGACCTCTGTGGAGGCTGAGGGAGCGACCTTGTGTAAGGAGAGACTCTGACATCTCCACATGCAGTCTGACAAACCAAAGCAGATGTTCTAGAACGTTGATGTCAAACTCCTGTACCATCGAGGGCCAAGATGGTGGGAAGGACCAAACACCAGCTGATTCCACCAAGTAGAGAAACTCGTTAGTGGAATCAGCTAGTTGACAAGAAAACCTGCACCCTCTTGGTCATTGGTTTTGTAGGCTGTGGAGAGTGCAGCTCTTACCCCCCCCCCCCCTCATTTCTGCTCACATGAGATACAGGAACAACTGCAGGAAGGAGGAATTGAACCTCAAGAAGAAGAAGGGAAAATGACATGAGGACCATCCTGAATTGAAGGGAAAGAGCAGCTGAAGTAGGGAGAAGAGCTGCTGGCAGTTTGAGGTTGGCCTTTCAAGTAGACCTCCATCACTGATCTGAGAGACAGAGGCTGGAGAGAGGGAGAGAGAGAGAGAGAGAGAGAGAGAGAGAGAGAGAGAGGGAGAGAGAGAGAGAGAGAGAGAGAGAGAGAGAGAGAGAGAGAGAGAGAGAGAGAGAGAGAGAGAGAGAGAGAGAGAGAGAGAGAGAGAGAGAGGGAGAGGACAAGTGAAAGTGGAAGATGAAAGTACCTTATAATGCCAGTGGATGAGGACATGGAGTGCATTTTGGTCCGGCCAGTGGACTATAGAGCTGGGAGGAGAAGCGCTAGCTCTTAATCGATACAGATTAAGTGGCCATTTAGACTGAAGAGGGCATTTCCTCTTGACTTTGAGCTTTAATCATGTGTCCTTCCCTAGACATTTTAATGGCCACTTCAGTGGCTTTTATAAAAACAACAACAGCTAAAAAACTCCCATGTTAAAGCTTCAAAGGAGACTATTAATTACCTTTGGAAAATACATGGACAGCAAATCACTCACATTTCATACAAACAGTGTGTCCATGTTGCTAATAGCATCATGTTTGGCAGTACAGCTGTAGCCTTCAGCCTCCTGCAAGCCTCTCATCTTCATACTGCATGTCTGGAGACAGTTTTGGATGAGCGTGTGTGTTTTCAGTGTGTGCGTGTGTGTGTGTGTTTTCAGTGTGTGTTCGTGTCCCAGACCCCACCTGACGTCCTCCCAGCTCTGCATCCCTCCATCCTGTCCCTCGTCCTCCAACATTATCATCAGTTCAATGACACCAGAAGTCACCCTGAGGCCAACACTGGGACTGAGAGGAACACATGGAACCTGGAATAGAACTGTGGGAGGGGGAGGGGGAGGAGGGGGAGGAGGGGGAGGAGGGGGAGGAGGAGGAGGAGGAGGAGGAGGAGGAGGAGGAGGGGGGAGGAGGGGGAGGAGGTGGGGAGGGGAGGAGGAGGGGGAGGATCTGATCATCAGACAGCAGCCAGTCACCAGACACAAGAGGAAGGGGGGAAATGGGCTGTTAGGTGTGCTTCATAGGTGTGTTTATAAGTCCTGAGCCAGTCCAGACACCCCCCCTCCCCCTGGTCAGACCCCCCCCCCCCCTGGTCCCCCTGGTCAGACCCCCCCTCCCCCTGGTCAGACCCCCCCCCCCCCTGGTCAGACACCCCCCCCCCTGGTCAGACACCCCCCCCTCCCCCTGGTCAGACACCCCCCCCTCCCCCTGGTCAGACACCCCCCCCCCCCCCTGGTCAGACACCCCCCCCTGGTCAGACAGCCCCCCCCTCCCCCTGGTCAGACCCCCCCCCCCCCTGGTCAGACACCCCCACTCCCCCTGGTCAGACACCCCCCCTCCCCCTGGTCAGACACCCCCCCTCCCCCTGGTCAGACACCCCCCCCCCCCCTGGTCAGACACCCCCTCCTGGTCACCCTGGTCAGACCCCCCCCCCCCCCCCTCCCCCCAGTCAGAGAGCCCAGCTTCTTCTGCTCCAGTCAGTCTGGTCAGCCAGTTTGACTCTCAGCCTTTTTTAATTGACTTGGAGAGACCTCTTAGATTGCATTATGTTCCTGCAATGAAATTGCCATTGTTTAAATAGGCTTCATGTATAAAGCTACATTTAAGGCGCGACATAATTGCTCAACAAACGTTCGTTTCATTACCAGTGATGGACCTTTCCATTCATTATTCTATAATTGAATTTTAAATGACTTCTTCATGGTGGAATGTGAGTGATCACAGTCTGTAGCACCAGAGGTGACTTTCAGAAGGCCTTGTCCTGCGTTCGTTACAGTAATGCATCGTCTGCAAGTCTTTATCATTTTAAACATTTATTTATTTATTTTTGGTGGGGAGGGGGTGTTTCTCTCTCTGTGACCCCCCCCCCCCCCTGTTCTCATCTATCTGTCCTCCATTGATTTTCTTCAGCATGAATGTTTGAGCGCTGACTGGAGCAGACTTAGAATGAGCTTATTTGGGTTTGGTAGCATTTCATCTCAGCTTTGATATTGATGAATTGACTTCATAAAGCAGTGAGACAGTCTCTCTGTCCACTGTAATCAATGACCAAATCCATTCTCTTTTCCCTTCAAGGAGGGGGTCTTCCTCATCGTCTCCCCTCCCCACTCTCCCCCCCCCCCCCCCCCATTACTCTCTCTCTCTCTCTTCCACTGGTGAGCAGATGAGTCCTAAGCCTTTGGGGAAATTGTCCTCAAGCGCAAATGGCGTCCTCCCAAGCTGCTGGCACATGCAAATGAAACACATTTCACAACATCGAAGAAAAAAAATGTCTTTGAACAAACAAGCGACTGAAAGCAGCCCAGCCACCCTGTTCATTAGCTTTAAGCCAGAGGGGTCATCACACACACACACACACACGCCTTCTCCCAACACACACACACCCCTCCCCCAACACACGCACACGCCCATCCCTGAGGTAAAGCATATTCTCCTGAACAGAAAGGACATTCATCACCTGGGCTTTTTAATTAGAGGTATGTGGTCATGTCCTCCCATGTCCTCTCCTCCACTGATTGGTCCAGACGGATGGTTGTCAGCAGATTGTTCTAGAATAATCTAGATCAAGGGTAGAGTGGCAGCTGAGTGTTTCTGTGAAGGGGGGATGTTTGGGTTCCCAAGATGGGGTTAGAAGGCCCTGTGTGTGTGTGTGTGTGTGTGTGTGTGTGTGTGTGTGTGTGTGTGTGTGTGTGTGTGTGTGTGTGTGTGTGTGTGGGTGTGTGGGTGTGGGTGTGGGTGTGGGTGTGTGTGGGTGTGGGTGTGGGTGTGGGTGTGGGTGTGGGTGTGGGTGTATTGTAACACATGCCATGCAAAGTGTTTTCCACCTTCAAAATGGTTTCAAATGAGCCTTTAATTGAACTATGTAGTGTTAATCTTGAATGTATGACTTTGACAGTATTGTTGATTCAGCAGATATCCTCTCAGGCTAATCGGAGGTCCTAAGTGGTTTAAGTGAACGTGTTTCCCGTCCTGCAGGTAGACCCTCAGGTGACACCTGAAACCAAGCCTCTTATTGATGTTGCCATATCAACAGCTTGTGCATGTTTTGACCCTATTGGCTACTGGCAGCGCACTATTAATCTGTTTTGATCCAATTGGCTGTTGGCAGAAGGCCCGCCTCCCTCTTGGTCCTCTTGCTCTGAGGCTGTATGCACCTTGACCCCTATACAGGGTCTCTGCTGTCCTCTGTACACCCCTACCTAACACCGACCAGGATCACAGTCCATCTGTCCACACTGAAAGACAAGGACACCAAAAGACATCCAGCTGCCATTAGTGGTTGACTTGATGCTAATCTTAGCTAGTGTTCCACTTCTTGTCTACTCTTTCTGGATTCCACAGACTGGGCTCTCTCTCTGTCTCTCTGTCTCTCTGTCTCTCTCTCTCTCTCTCTCTCTCTCTCTCTTGCTCTCTATCTCTCTCTTTGTATCTCTCTCTCTCACTCCCAATCAGCAATCTCACTTTCACTATCTTTGTCTTTCTCAAACACGCTAACTCCCACACACACTCGCTCTCTCACTGTCTCTCTCTGTAAAATGAACTTGGCTAACATAAAAAATAATTGACATTCAGCGCTATTTGTTGTAATTAGTATCCTAAAGTATAGTAAAGTATGCACTACATCATGGCACCAAATATAAACCAGAAATGTAATTTCCTCGATGTGAAAATGGATTGTGTGAGTTTTTGTATTTCATGATTCCACGTAGGCCCAGAAAGTTTTCAGGAGCCTTCCAGCCATATTCTCTTGAAGTATTAAAAGATATCGCAGCGTTTTACGTGATATCTATAAATACTTCACCAAGTCCCCAGGCATCCTGAATTAAATCTTTGAGGCCGGGATCATCATGAAGTATAAAAACGTTAACTAGATCCATTGTACCAACATCCATTTTCTTGATGTCTAAACTCTGTGCCTCTTCCCTCTCTCTCCTGCCGCACAGCGATCCAAAATAGCTGTGTATGAGAAAATGTGGTCGTACATGAAATCAGCCGAGCCGTCCGTGTTCGCTAAGACCACGCCAGACGGCGTTGCCCGGGTCAGGAAGTCGAAGGGCAAGTTCGCCTTTCTCCTGGAGTCCACCATGAACGAGTACATCGAGCAGAGGAAACCATGTGACACCATGAAGGTGGGAGGGAACCTGGACTCCAAAGGCTACGGCGTGGCCACGCCCAAAGGCTCAGCATTAAGGTGGGTGGGATCATATAACAATATCCTCCATGTTGTTATAGTATTCCACCTCCCCTGATGCATCTGTTGTCACGCCCTCTCCTCTCTCCTGTTGTTTGTGGAAGTCTGGAGGTAACATGTCTGTTTCTCTGTTTTAGGAAACCAAGGTCGATTAATCCTAATCACAAGTGTTTTAATGTTACATATTTACTTTACTAGGTTCCCAAGCCCCCAATACATATACTATACTACTATATATATGTATTGTGAGATATTTTGTTCTATGACAGTAAATTATTCTAATCCTAAGGTTAAAGTAACAAGCAATTATTATTATTTTATGGTCTCTCACTCTTCCTCTTTTCATTCCCTGTGTTTCCTGGATCTTCCTCTCTGTCCTGTGTCGGCCATTCCTGCTGTTGTGTTGTGTCACTTTTAATTTAACAGTTCAATGGTTTTTCAATTTAGCCTTTAAAAGCTGTGCTGTCGCTTGTGACGGATCTTAATTGCATGGTGTTTGTTGTTGTTGTTTCTTCCCTTCTCAATGACGAGTGTCTTCATCCAGCACACTTCAATTCTCAGAGACTTTCCATGCCACCTGTCTGAAACCTCTAACTCTCTCTTTGTTCTTCTAAGGCTGCCTTACCCTGATAGAGAAACTCATTTATTGAACAATTTGTCCTTCCCTAGACCTTTCTGATAACAGATTCTCTTTTGAAATATTATTATAATACGCAAGAACTAGTGGTCCTAGTCTCCCTGCCCCTTATCAAGTACCATTATCTAATGTGACCACTATTATTATACTATCTCTATTACATCTACTACTATTATTAACATTATTATTACCTTGCATTAGATTTCTCACGGACCTGTGCATTTTCTTACAAGTTATGTTTTATCGTTTCAAGAAATGCTGTTAACCTGGCTGTGTTAAAACTGAATGAACAAGGCCTGTTGGACAAATTGAAAAACAAATGGTGGTACGACAAGGGCGAGTGCGGCAGCGGGGGAGGGGACTCCAAGGTCAGCTGTGATGTCACCACGATCGGTACTATAGTGCAGAGTAATCGGCAAGTCTGTTACTGCTTTACTCCTTCCACAACCCAAACACTCCCCAGGTCAAACCTCCCTCAGCAGTGAGACACTGACCCATCTGACCAGAATGGTCAGCTTGACCCACAGAAGAACCCTGTCTTGACTCAAGGAACAGGCAGATCATTTGACTTGTTGTAAGATAAGAACCTGCTCATGCTCTGCTCCTTTGCACCAGAGCAGATCTGTGTTTCTTGTGGTTCCTCTAGATATTTTACTGAAGAGGATCTGGAGGTGAGTCGTGACATTAGGGTGCCCTGCAGTGGTAGAAGACGGAGATGAACTGAACTCTGGCTTTGACCCCTGTGGGGAACCTGTTCTCTCAGGTTTACTGGCTTGTATTGATATTGTGTAGGAACAGTTTAAGGGGAGTTATAGTGAGAGTCATGGTTGAGATATATGTGGCTATTTACTGCCTTCATTTTGGTCTGTTACTGTAAAGACATAAAGATCAAAGATCTTAGTGTTTTAAAATGAGGAGTTGTACTGTATTTTGTATTTTGTCTTGTTATATAGTTATTAGATTTGGATTAATCAGTTTGATAGACGTCTTTTTAGATGCTGTATTATCAGTACCAAGATGGTGCAACTAGTAAAATGGTCTTCTTGTGGTCTTGAAAAGTAATCATTCTTGAGGAGAACTATTCTGTAAATATTTGGTTATGGGAGAGTTTTGGTGAGAACAAACATTATTTCATTAGATCATAAAGGAGAGGATAGATTTGGACATTTTGGTGCAGATCAACACAGCTTTACAATATTAAGAAGCTCTTGGACAAATTACAAGCTTTAGGGCCAAAATGGCCGACATGTTAGAGCAGCTCCAGATGGCTGCTCTGCTACGATACTGAGGGACAGCAAGGAGAACAGCGGAGTCTTGAGAGGAATAAGCATCGCAGGCAAACGTGAGAACTCTAATATCCAAAAGATGAAAGGAAAACACTACAAGAGGATCAGTTTGTGTGTTTTGACTTGATCATTTGTAAACAGGAACAATGTCATTCTCCTTGTGTGAACCTCTCTGTTCTTCTCTCCAATGTAACCATTGATTGCAAGTTTAACAGCCATGATGGCCCAGCAGTGACCCTGTAACCAATGTTACAGCCGTCAGGTTAGATTGTGTTCCTGCTTCTTCTCTCCACTGTTCCAGCAGACAGATAGTCCTCTCATTACTGGAGCTAATGGTGTGAAGAGTGCATCGTTCTCTGAACCATGAGCTCTTAGGTGGAGCATCACTTCCTCTCTGCTCGCTGGAGCATCCTGGCTGCTTACAAGAGGCACACGGGCAAATATGTTTCACAGTCCAGGTCAATTTAATGACAAAGGACTGTCATGACGCATACATACGATTTAAGTCTGCTAATTGGCCTGCTAATATATGAGCTGCAGAAGATCTACTGCATGTGGTGATGTCATGAAGTCATGCGTTCATGAAGTGGAGACCTCAAGTATCAGGTGACACTGCTGTTCAAACTACAACTGTCATGAGGTGCAGATCAAGTGATGCTTTACCAAAGAACTGCTGCTTCTGTTGAGCCCAACACTTCTGTCTGGTCCTGATACAGGCTCCTCCCTCCTGGGTCTGGTCCTGATACAGGCTCCTCCCTCCTGGGTCTGGTCCTGATACAGGCTCCTCCCTCCTGGGTCTGGTCCTGATACAGGCTCCTCCCTCCTGGGTCTGGTCCTGATACAGGCTCCTCCCTCCTGGGTCTGGTCCTGACACAGGCTCCTCCCTCCTGGGTCTGGTCCTGATACAGGCTCCTCCCTCCTGGGTCTGGTCCTGACACAGGCTCCTCCCTCCTGGGTCTGGTCCTGACACAGGCTCCTCCCTCCTGGGTCTGGTCCTGATACAGGCTCCTCCCTCCTGGGTCTGGTCCTGATACAGGCCCCTCCCTCCTGGGTCTGGTCCTGATACAGGCTCCTCCCTCCTGGGTCTGGTCCTGATACAGGCCCCTCCCTCCTGGGTCTGGTCCTGATACAGGCTCCTCCCTCCTGGGTCTGGTCCTGATACAGGCCCCTCCCACTGTATCATGTCTGCCATCACTGTGCTATGCTAACGCTGGTGTGTGTTCTTTAGTCTTAAAGTCTAGTGGAGCCTGATGATGGTGAGATTGTCTTACTGTGTGCTGCCGTCTCTTAATGTCGACACACAGGTACGTACTGTATGTTTCCTGAGGTCTGGGTGGATTCCCCATCATGCTTCCCTGAATGGCCTCTTGCATGGTTGAGTAAACACAATGTGGAAAGCCAATCAAATTGAAATCATCTTGGAACCGAAAAATATGTAAATCCCACGGCCAGCGACACAGTAATTCAATCAGATGTGGTTGGTGGAGCTTTTTTTTCGTTTCTTTTTTACCCTGGAGAGGAAATTTGATTACGTTCTTTAAAACCTGCCTGAAGCAAACTTGTTTAAACCTCTTACCTTGCTGCCCCATGATACTATTACCCCCCTCACCCCCCCCCCTCCCTCCTCTGCCAAATGAGTGTCAGGAGTCATACACACTCACACACACACACACACTCACACACACACACACACTCACACACACTCACACACACACACACTTGTTCTTCACCCTGTTCCCCCCCAGGCACCACAAACTGCTGCCTGGATTGACTTTCAAGCACAGAGCATGTTAACAGATAATTGCATTGTTAATCAATGTCTCTCTGCACCAACACAATGTCCTGGTCTTCAGGCTCCTCTTATCAGGACGTTCATGAGGGCTTTAGAGTACAGCACTGCTATCTTAACTCAGTGCATAATTAATGCCCCCCCCCACCCCCCCCCCCCCCCCCCCGGAGGGACACTGCTCACTAGCAGCAGAATGCTCTCTCATCGATACAGCACTCTCTTATCAGAAAACTCTTCCATTCTATCCAGACGCATCGAGACACTGACCCTAATGAGACCGTGCTTGACCATGTCCAGAAGAGAGCACACTGGGTCTGCCCAGCGTGTTAGAGAGGCTCAGTACCTCTCAGGTGGGACTGGAACACAATCACCTTCCAGTGTTCTCAGTTGGACCAGGATGTCCTCTTGGCCTGAGATTATTAATAGATGATTCAAATGGAGATAAGGTGGTTTATAAAGATGCTGTTGTGATGTCATATCCTTGCTCAGTGTGAGAATGTGCATGGATGTGTCAACTGCTACTGAGCTGTACAACAATTTAGTTTGATAATTTAGTTATAGAAAGTGTTTAGTGTCTTAATCAAGATCAGGGTTCCTGTCGGGTCCTGGTCTATTCAGATGAGTCACTGTCACCTCAGTAAGTCCCTCCTTGATTTGGCATGTTTGAGAAGAGCAGCAGAATGAGACTGCTGGTCGCTGTGGTAACAGTGCCTGCCGATTACTCAAAGCGATATGGAAAGGCCCTGGCTTCAACTGTAGGGGGATCAAGGTAACAGATAGAATGCTGTTTCTCTGTGATGTTGACCTAGCCAGGAATCCTGCTGTATCGCTTTGTGAACTATGAACTAGCTTAAAAGTTGAATAACATAAAATAACATAATATAATGTTATTTATGTTATTTCCCTGGTGAAGAACTCCAGTAAACCTTGCGGTATTGAAACTGAGTGAACAAGGAATCTTAGACAAGCTGAAAAACAAATGGTGGTACGATAAGGGTGAATGTGGAACCAAGGATTCTGGAAGTAAGGTCAGTCACTGCAGGTCTTTTCTACTGATTCCAACTTGCATTTTGACGTACTGTTCATATGCAAAGACAGAACTACTAGATCATCTAATTCTCCCCGTGTATTTAGCAGTCCAGATTCAGCCACATAACTGTAACTCCATAGAACAAGTGGCTGTATTGATTAAGCACTGCTTCCCCTAATCCTAAAGCTGTTTTTTTAATTATGAGATATTTATATATATATTTTTTTTGCCATGAAATATGCAAATATGCCATAATAATTAGTTTTTTATTTTGACTAAATCTGTAATGATTAAAATATAGATGGGGGAAGTGTAAAAGTGCAAAAACATTATGTTCCGTTGATTAGTTAACTACAATAGTTGTTTTGATTTATGAAGTGTTCATTTTCAGATTTGACATTCATGACATCCTAACCATTATGCTGCTGTTGTTATTTACTGAACTTTCTAATTAAAAATTGATTTATTTGCATTGTTACTAGTTTGCATGTCGATGAGACTATTAGCTTCTTTAACCTCCTGTAGTGTGGTAAACAAACACAGCTTCATCCTGTGATGAGTTGTCTTGATTCGTCTACAGAGGGATGGTAAGACACTCCGGGGTGTTCAAGTCTGTCTTTGTTACTGGTTGCAATAAGGACTTCTTGTTATTTCCACACTACAGGATGTCAAGGAATGTAAATAAGTCCACTATTTTAACCCTCTGAGCTGCCATTGCCATTGTCTCCTCAAGTGAACACAGACAGGAAACTGATACTATATGAATCCTCTTCAAAACTCATAGGGTTAAATTGTAGATAGTAATAAACTCATCAACACATGTTTGGATTGTTAGGTTTGGTATGTAAACAGCAGCAAAATGGTTTGGGTTCTCGTGTTTAAAAAAAACAAAACAGGGGGGGAGGGAGGGAGGGGGGAAGGGAGGGGGGGAGGGAAGGGGGGGGAGGGGGGAGGCAGGGGGGGAGGGAGAGGGAGGGGCGAGGGAGGGGGAGGGAGGGAGGGAGGGGGAGGGGGGGGGGGGGGAGGGGGGAGGGAGGGGGGGGGGAGGGAGGGGGAGGGAGGGAGGGGGAGGGAGGGGGAGGGAGGGGGGAGGGGGGAGGGAGGGGGGAGGGAGGGGGGGGGGGGAGGGAGGGGGAGGGAGGGGGAGGCAGGGGGAGGGAGGGGGAGGGAGGGGGGAGGCAGGGGGGAGGGAGGGGGGGAGTCTGCACCATCAGGAGGGAGTCAATACTTCTCAGACCATGAGGTGGGCATGTGTCATGTGAACATGTTTTTATATTCACAGGGGCTGGAGGGGTACGGTGGGACTGTCTTGAGTTTATCACACATAAAATCACACATAAAATCACAACCCTTCTAGGCAGAGAACAGATGCTTTTTAACATTTTTAGCGTTCGTGCAGCATTTTAATTTGTCTGGAAAGTAACAGTCAAACAAAATTAATTAACGATTGACTGAAGCACAGGTGTAAAAAGGTAAAGTCCCCTCAGAATGTCACCTTCCTCAGGGTCAGTAATCACTCTGTCTCCTCCCAGGGATTCTCCAACGTGAGTCTGGACAAAGTGTTCATGGGCGGAGCCAACATCTCAGGCTTCCAGATCATCAACCCTGAGAACCCGGTGGTCCAGCAGTTTATGCAGCGCTGGGAGAGACTAGACGAGAGAGAGTTTCCTGAAGCCAGAAACACACCGCTGAAGGTACAGAGAGAGAGGGAGGGGGGGGGGGGGAGAGGGGGGAGAGGGGGGTTGGGGTTTGGAGGGACAGCAGAGCATGAGGGAAGGACAGAGAGAATAGAACAACAATGAAACAGCTCATCTTTTTCCTTTGAAGATTGTATCCATTCATCTCCTCCCCCCCTCCCTCAGTTGAAGTCCTTTAATTATTCCTCACCCCCATGCCACCCTCCCTTCCTCCTTACAATCAATATATTGACAGTCAGGCAAGGTTATGTTGTAGCTCTAATTTGCATCTAATTAAACAATGATCAAGAATGAGATGGATGTGTAATGGCAGCTCATTAGATGTAGTCACGGTGTGCTGGTTAACGAATACCCTGTCCTTTCCTCACTGGCCCGGAGGTCAAGGAGAGATGGAGAAAAGTGCAAGAAATAAGACTGTGTATCGATGCTATCTCTCTCTCTCTCTCTCCCTCTCTCTCTCTCTCTCTCTCCCTCTCTCTCTCTCCCTCTCTCTCTCCCCCCAACTTTCTTTCACACAAACACACACTCTTTGTCAGATGTGTTCATTATTATTTCAGACATGCATTTCTTGATTAAACTCATTTTTGGCAATGCTGCTTCTTTGAGTTAAAGGCAATCTGACTGAGTACAATGTAATAGAATATTCCAGAAAAGATTCTCTGTGTCTGTGTCTTTCTCACGTTTTGTCTTTCCACTCTTTCTCTCCCCTCTCCCCCTCTCCCTCTCTCCCCTCTCCCTCTCTCCCTCTCTCCTTCTCTCCCTCTCTCCCTCTCTCCTTCTCTCCTTCTCTCCCTCTCTCCCTCTCCCCCTCTCCCTCTCTCCTTCTCTCCTTCTCTCCCCCTCTCCCTCTCCCCCCTCTCCCCCCTCCCTCTCTCCCCCCCTCTCCCCTCTCTCTCCCTGTCCTCTCCAGTACACGTCTGCCCTGAGTCATGATGCCATCCTGGTCATAGCGGAGGCCTTCAGGTATCTGCGGCGGCAGCGTGTGGACGTGTCGAGGCGTGGCAGTGCAGGGGACTGCCTGGCTAACCCTGCTGTACCCTGGAGTCAGGGCATCGACATTGAGAGGGCGCTCAAGATGGTGAGGAGAGAGGAGGAAGGACAGGGACAGGAAGATAGAGGAAGATGTTGGGGTTCCAGGATATCTAGCTCCTGTTCACACTTTCTGTCTCTGCCTCACTCTGTGTCTCTCTGCCCCTCTCTCTCTCTCTCTCTCTCTCTCTCTCTCTCTTTCTCTCTTTCTCTGTCTCCCTCTCTGTCTCTCTCTGTCTCCTTTCTCTCATCCTCTCTTTCTCTCTCTCTCTCTCTCTCTCTCTCTTTCTCTCTCTCTCTCTTTCTCTCTGTCTCTCTCTCATCCTCGCTCTGTCTCTCTCATCGTCTTTCTCTCTCTCTTTCTCTGCTGTCTCTCTCTGTCTTTAGTCCAGATTCCCTTCATTACCATAAACCATCTCTTGTGACGAGCCCCTCATTACCTACCCACATCTGCGTATCCGAATCATCACTTGGTGCCTGCAGCAGTCCTCTGGATTAGGGGGATGTGAATGTACTTGGGTGCTCTTGATTTGTTTGACCAAGTCTTGGATGAACATTTTATTCACTGAAACTGTAGCCTCAGTCAGTTATGTGAGGAGCCATGGAGATGGAGGAGCTGCATTCTGCTAGCCAGGTGTGCTGGTCTCTCTGCAGGTCACAGTCCAAGGCATGACGGGGAACATCCAGTTCGACAACTATGGCCGCAGGTCCAACTACAGCATCGATGTGTACGAGATGAAAGCAGGCGGGCCGAGGAAGGTAAGCAGGGAGCGACTGAAGATCATCCATCTGCCTCCAGGGGGAGCCGTGCTGATGGGGGGTCAGAGGTTAGGGCATTATCTCCTCTGAATCAAGGCTCTCAGCCTTTAGTCATCCAGAATGTTCCTGTCATCAACATAACGGTGCTTCCCAGCAGCTGTCAGCCATGAGCTGGTTATGTTCTCCTGTCAGAGAGTTGAGATACTGCAAACTAGCTCTCTTATATCACACTGCTGGCTTTGATGAGGTACGCCAGGGTGTCGCTGGGAAGGATCAGATCACCTGGCAAATCTAGAGAACAGATCTGGAGATTCAGGCTGACGAGCGAACCTGGGAAAGATATATAAGACTTGGAAGAATATATCACTCTGTTCTGTGTGTGTGTGTGTGTGTGTGTGTGTGTGTGTGTGTGTGTGTGTGTGTGTGTGTGTGTGTGTGTGTGTGTGTGTGTGTGTGTGTGTGTGTGTGTGTGTGTGTGTGTGTGTGTGTGTGAAAGCGTGAGACAGGGAGAGAGAGAGAGAGACACAGTAAGAATGAGAGAAACACAGAGAGAGAGAGTGAGAGAAATATCAGAAAAGGGAAGCAGGTGTAGACCAATTAGGATCTACAGCTTTCCACACTAGGGAGGCATGCTGACAGGTAACTGTGGGGGGGCTGTGGGGGCTGGGGGGGGGGTGCTGTGGGATCTGTGGGGGTTGGGGGGGGGGCTGGGGGGAGGGCTGTGGGGCTAGAGGCTGTGCTCCAGGTGCGTGAGAGGATATAGGCTGTGCTCCAGGTGAGTGAGAGGATATAGGCTGTGCTCCAGGTGAGTGAGAGGATATAGGCTGTGCTCCAGGTGAGTGAGAGGATATAGGCTGTGCTCCAGGTGAGTGAGAGGATATAGGCTGTGCTCCAGGTGAGTGAGAGGATATAGGCTGTGCTCCAGGTGAGTGAGAGGATATAGGCTGTGCTCCAGGTGAGTGAGAGGATATAGGCTGTGCTCCAGGTGAGTGAGAGGATATAGGCTGTGCTCCAGGCAGCATTCAGGGTGATGACCTATCAATACAAGCACACTGCTACTAACTGCAGACAGCTCACTCAGGCAGTGTCCTGGGTTTACAGGATCCCATCAGGAACCCTTCGAGGGGCTCTGGGCTGTGGAGGAAAGACATTCGAAACAAATCAGCCTTTTTCAGTTCCTGTGATTAAGCACAACTATTGCAATAACCACTGAACTTTTATTCAAGATCCTAACATGACCCCAAAGATCTGGGTTAGGAAACTGAAGAGTGACTGAGTGAGAGACAGAGAAAAGGACTGTGAGCATCTGAAACAGAGAACCTGGAGGAGGCTGGAGAAGATGAGCCGAGACTGGGACCCCCTGGGTCTGGGGCTCCCTGGGTCTGGGGCTCCCTGGGTCTGGGGCTCCCCTGGGGTCTGGGGCTCCCTGGGTCTGGGGTTCCCTGGGTCTGGGGGCTCCCTGGGTCTGGGGCTCCCTGGGGTCTGGGGCTCCTGGGTCTGGGGCTCCCTGGGTCTGGGGTTCACTGACACCCTGCTACCCTACACAAACCCTGCCCTCACTCCTACCCAACACACACACGTCTTACAGTCACACCCTAACCTTAAGCATGCTAGGACATCATTTTCCTGCTCTACACTTCATCTTCAGATACCAGCATTATCTAGAGCAGAAGCAGATACAGGCTGATGATGATGAATCATGGAGTGTGTCTGCAGTTTACAAGCCACAGTATCAATTATTGAATCTAAAACCCCGGGCAGGTTGTATGTGGAGGAGAGTTTGATGTAGTCCTCTGTGTGTGGCAACGCACACAAGCAGGAGGAGCTCAACACACACCAACAAGCATCGGTACAAAGACACTGCATCCATTCATGTGAAGACAACATGTTGTTGCTAATAGGCTACCTGTTCCCCTCTGGGGTCTCCAGCAGCAGTGTAGACACAGCTCAGCTCAGCAGAGGAAACTGATGCTCCTCTGATGTTCTGTTGGTCCAGCAGCATAGTGACAGGGTGAGACAAAGAGAAGCAGAAGATCTGGGGATGTTTTAATGAGCTCTCCAACACCCACTGTCCTCCATGTTACCAGCCTAGACCACACAAAGCAGCACGATCCATCTGCTCTGGACAGCTTAACCACCCTGTCCCCAGCCAGCAGCTCATCATGACGCAGCTCCAAGTGTGAGACTGAGTCTAGTGATGCAGCTCTAATGATGCTGCTGCAGTGATGCAGCCTCCAGTGATGCAGCCTCCAGTGATGCAGCCTCCAGTGATGCAGCTCCAGTGGTGCAGCTCCAGTGATGCAGCTCCAGTGATGCAGCTGCAGTGATGCAGCTCCAGTGATGCAGCTCTAATGATGCAGCTCCAGTGATGCAGCTCCAGTGATGCAGCTCCAGTGATGCAGCTCTAATGATGCAGCTCCAGTGATGCAGCTCTAATGATGCAGCTCCAGTGATGCAGCTCTAATGATGCAGCTCCAGTGATGCAGCTCTAATGATGCAGCTCCAGTGATGCAGCTCCAGTGATGCAGCTCCAGTGATGCAGCTCCAGTGATGCAGCTCTAATGATGCAGCTCCAGTGATGCAGCTCCAGTGATGCAGCTCTAATGATGCAGCTCCAGTGATGCAGCTCTAATGATGCAGCTCCAGTGATGCAGCTCCAGTGATGCAGCTCCAGTGATGCAGCTCTAATGATGCAGCTCCAGTGATGCAGCTGCAGTGATGCAGCTCCAGTGATGCAGCTCCAGTGATGCAGCCTCCATGCAACCATAGAAGAAGATACCTGAGCCAATGCTAGCTAGCTATGGCTACTGTACAGCTAATGTTTAGAGACAGCCTTGTCCATGAAGTCTACCTAATCATGTTAAAGCCACATGTGCTGTCAGAGGGACATGGAAAGATGATGTAAGGCTCCTTGGTAGAGAGCAGAGGGCTGGTTGATAATGTTGTGTTTTCTCTTTGCAGATTGGCTACTGGAACGAGTACACCAGATTTGTTAATATCATGGATCAGGTGGTCACCAACGAGTCGTCCTCAGTGGAAAACCGAACGATTGTGGTCACTACTATTATGGTACACCTTTCAATGCCCTTTTAAGTGTGTCACGTATTCTGCCACTCAAGGTCATGGTGTTGATTCTTCTGATTGATACATTCTGTCCTGGGCGGGTAGAAGCATCTGTTTTCTGTGGCTTTCCATCCACTCACTACATGCTGGAACAGTCCACCCTTCCCGAGGGGGGGGGGAGTGTTTCAACTGTATCAGTGTGGGTGTCAAAGCAGTTTGAGTTTCCATACTTCAGTGGCCTGTCGTAGCAGTGACATCACAATATTGGTATACATATGGTAACCGGTTGACTCCATCAAATGCAAAACCACAAAAAAACATTCAAACGCATACGTAAGTAGACCTGTCTGTATGTCCTGTCTGTTGTCATCAAGTAAATGATCAATGACGTCCTGGGATGATCTGAGCAGAGAATGATCAGGCGATGATGATGATGATGATGATGATGAGGATGATGATGCAATAGCTTCTCAAGGGGCGAAACAAAATGAGGCCCCATTGAAAGAGGCTCCAGACAGCACTGCTGTGGACTTCTCCTTCAGTGTGTTTTGTGTCGCTTCTCTGAGTGTTTCTGTGTTGAACTCAGTTTATGGGTTAAGCGCTCACATTAAGTTCAGCCTTTTGGGTGAAAGAATTTGCTTGATATGCTTTAATTGGCAATACTGTGGTCTAAAGTACACAGTAGATAGCAAACAGAGCAACAGAAACACTAGATGGGTCAGTGGGGTCCTCGTAGTGTTGAGCAATCCTCCACTGTGTCAGCCAATCAGCATTCCACAAAGGAGCAGCTCTTCATGCCTCTTTCTTTAAGTGGAAGAGGAGAGGGGGAGGGGTGGGGGGAGGAGGGGGGGAGGAGGGCTTTAACAGTTTTCTAAATGAGTGCTAGTATCAGTAGATAAACATGCATTAACTCAGGCGGGAACAGCTTCAGTAGCACCAAGAAGGGTGTGAGAATAGAGAGGTGTGTGAGGGGGGGTGGGGGGGGGGGGTGTACGTTCAACACAGAAACAGACAAGGCATTGCTCTCCATCATGCACACCCCCCGGCTGTGTGTGGGTGCTGTGTGTGGGTGCTGTGTGTGGGTGCTGTGTGTGGGTGCTGTGTGTGGGTGCTGTGTGTGGGTGCTGTGTGTGGGTGCTGTGTGTGGTTGCTGTGTGTGGTTGTTGTCATGGTTTCTGTTACTCTCTGGGTTCCTTGGTCTGGTAATGATGAGGCTCAAAGAAGAACAGACAAAACAGACAAGAACCACAGACACACACACACAGACACACACACAGACACACACACAGACACACACACAGACACACACACAGACACACACACAGACACACACACAGACACACACACAGAAACACAACAACACTGCTGTTTTAAAAACACGAGAGGAATGGCACGCCCTCACTTTCCCTGCTTAGTTTTGATTTATTTTTCTAAGAATAGCTTTTTAAAATGTCCTTATTTGTTTACTTTTGACCTTCCATGTTAGGGAGTTTTCCTCTCTGATATCAGTTTTTAGTTTTTAGTTTGGTTGTTTTTGGAATGGCCAGTCCTGAAGCCAGCTTGCTGTAATGTGCTTGATGTCAGCCAGCTTGCTGTAATGTGCTTGATGTCTGATAATGAGGATGGCACTCTCTGATCCCTCTGGTCACTGATGTTTACTTCATGAACCCTCAACCCCACCCCCATACCCACCCCATACCCACCCCCATACCCACCCCCATACCCACCCCCATACCCACCCCCATACCCCCCCACTCTGTGCCAAACCCACACCATGCCTGCTAAAGACACCCAGCTCCAGGTGACACCCCCCCCCCCCCGCCCCCCGGCCCCCACCCCCCCTGCTCCTTTCTGACTGCCTACCCTGAAGAACTCAGCATGCGCTTTCTAAATGGCAGGCATGTCCCCCCCCCCCCCCCCCCCCCCCCCCCCCCGTCACCCCTCGTCCCCCCGTCCCTCTCCTCAGCATGAGGGCCCCAGGACAGGCAGGCCCCCTGGGTGAGCTGGGAGTCTGAAGCCTGGTGTCCGCTGGCATAGCAGCTCTGCTGGACTCTGCTTGGTCTGGTACTGCTGCTGGACTCTGCTGGGTCTGGTACTGCTGCTGGACTCTGCTGGGTCTGGTACTGCTGCTGGACTCTGCTGGGTCTGGTACTGCTGCTGGACTCTGCTGGGTCTGGTACTGCTGGGTCTATGTCTTCTCATGCATCTCTGATGTGACACACGCATGTTAGCATGTACAGCTGACCTCTGACCTGTGAGAGAGAGGATGGAAGAGAGGGAGAACGAGAAGGAAAGACTGCAGGCTTGTGTGGGTGTGTGTGTGCATGTATGAGTGTGTGTGTGCATGTATGAGTGTGTGTGTGTGTGTGTGTGTGTGTGTGTGTGTGTGTGTGTGTGTGTGTGTGTGTGTGTGTGTGTGTGTGTGTGTGTGTGTGTGTGTGTGTGTGTGTGTGTGGTGTGTGTGTGTGTGTGTGTGTGTGTGTGTGTGTGTGTGTGTGTGTGTGATGGGCTTGACTTCAGCACAGCTTACGAGACATGTGATGCACGTGTGCATGCGTGTGCGAATAAACCTGCATGTGTTTCAACCAACAGGAAGCTCCTTATGTGATGTACAAGAAAAACCACATGAACCTGGAGGGCAATGAGAGATACGAGGGCTACTGTGTGGATCTAGCTTCTGAGATTGCCAAGCATGTGGGCATTAAATACAAACTGTCCATAGTCATGGATGGGAAATACGGAGCCAGAGACCCGGAGACCAAGACCTGGAACGGGATGGTGGGCGAACTGGTCTATGGGGTGAGTATCATGTGACCTCATGAAGTCAGGCACCTCACTGCAGGTCAGTGGAGGTTTGAAAAGTCTCCAAAGACATATTACAGTGGATGTAAAAGGACTATTGACGTTATTATAAAGTTGGAAAGCTTGTAGCAATAACCTTTACAGCAATATAGCTTGTCAGGATAATATCAGGTTACCCAACACAAACTTTATCAGCTAAGCTAGTTAGCCGAAACATTTAGGATCATGGTAACTGACCATCTATGCATCTATGCATTCCTTTCACTAGTGATAAAATGTGTATGGGTATGTGGTTTATTAAATACATATTAAACTCTATTAAACTGAGGATTAAGATTTCAATTTGGAGGATGGAGAGACTCCAAGCTTCAATAATAATAATAATAATCTGACCTCTTCTGCAACAGGTTAAACAGGGAAGGTAGGTGATGATGTTTGATATTAGAACCTGAATGATTATTACAGAGGCAACAAAACTCTGCAAGGCTTGAAAGGTTCTCTTATAAATAAGAGTGTTTTTTCGTTTCACAGGATGCAGTTCAGATCTCTAAGGGTCCTTCTGACCTGTGTTGTGTTTTGTCAGTTTTAATGGGCCATTATGTTGTTTGTTTACTATAAATTAATATTCAAAACAAAAACAACATTTTAAATGGTGAGTTGGGCACAAGTGTATGTCCCCAAATGTTAAAAATCTAATACATCCAGATTTAGGTTGTTGCAATGATGATCTAGTAAACCTTTGTCTTTACCACTGAGTAAGGATTCCAATCTCTTAAATATCCGTATTGATATTCTCACAGAATGTGCCTTGATACATGCAAAAAGCATGGAAATATTCTGGAAACATCCATTGGACCAGATCTGTCAGAACTCTTCAAATCTCTCAAAAGCCTCAAATGTCCCAAATGATGGATTTTCTCCCCCCATCAGTCGCAGCTGTGCTGGGCCACATATAAAATACATGAGGGTTAGTCTAGCTCATCTGTTCAATTTCCTTACCATCAGACTGGAAGATTGCCTGGTTTGATGTCCTAATATCACTAAATTATCCTCAAAATAGGAAAAGTCCACCCTCTCCTCCCCTCCCCTCCCCCTCCCTCCCCCTCCCTCCCTCCTCAGAGGAGAGGGAATCTGCTCCCATCAGCTCTTCATCAGGTGGTCCGTTTGAAGTCAGGCTGGCAGGGAAAGAGTTAATGATTATATTGGCTTTGACCTTTTGACCAGTAAATTAATCAGATTTTGGTTGTCTTTTAAAGGTTAGCCTTGAAGGTGCTCTTTATAGCTTTGTTTCCTAGCACTATTGATTGAGTGCTGCCTGACAGAGACAGGATGAAGCTGTTCTGAGCTCAGTCCCCTGCAGATGACTTTAAAGAAACAGATGGCTTCATCACTTTTATTTGTGTGTGTTTTCTCCTAGTGACCTTGTTAGAAGTCCTTCCTCTCAGTCTATCCCCATTTTACTTCCTTAATTTATGGATTAAAAGAACAACACGATACCACCATGTCCTTTGCATGGCTTGCAAAGGAAAGCTGTTGCATAATGAAACACATCTGTGCAGTAGCTGAAGACACACTGTTAAAATACAGTGATTTGTTCTTTTGTTCTGTTTTATACGAAGCACACCGTCAACTTAAATGTAGAGTAGCACCATTCTTGACTGTGGATTTTGGGATAAGGTAGATGTGGCTCAAACATAAGAGATTAAAAACTGAGGAGAGACAGAGAGACACAGACAGACAGACAGACAGACAGAGAGAGAAACAGAGACAGACAGAGAGAGAGACAGAGAGACAGAGAGACAGACAGACAGACAGACAGACAGAGAGACAGAGAGAGACAGACAGACAGACAGACAGACAGACAGAGACAGACAGACAGACAGGTAGTATCTTGGAAGTTTGAACCTGTTGTAGTTCATCTGCCAGACTCTCTCCAGGACACCTCTGAGCAGGCAGTGATGGAGGATGTTGGAGAGAAGTTTATACAGCCACAGCTTTGAACTTCTCTGTATGAGAACAGCTACAGCTGCTGTTAGAATCACAGGCTTTTCGAACCATTGAACAATAGAAGTTTATAGTTTATTGTCATTGGACAGCAATACAATGACATCTAATTAAAGTAAAACCAGTTTATTTGTTCACCTGGACAGGTTTGGCTCCTGGGTTTGTTGACAAACATGTTCCACTGTGCTATTCAGAAAGCAACCCTCGTGTTGTGGGAAGAATTTTTCACATCAACAAAACAACATTTCCTCTTTGAATGAGTTATTTATATATGCACATTCACTTCCCATTTATCCGAGCCAAAGCAGATCTTCCTCAAACGACATCTTTTATTACTCAGAATACCTGCAGTGTTGCTGTAACTTCTCCCTGGGTTAGCCTAGGCTTCCTACAGTGGTAACACATCCCAGCTGCCTCATTCATCACAGCCTATTTGTCTTCCATTTCCTTTGAGTTGTTGGATATCTTCTCCTCCCTCCTCTCTCCATCGCTCTCTCTTGCCTACTGTGTTCATGGACAGATTTGTCAGCAGCAGCACAGTACAGAATCCGCCCGTTTGGAGCTGTATAAATTACAGTTGTTTTTGTTTTGCTTGTTATGAGACTAAAGTAACCTGAGGCGCGTTCTCCCCCCTCTCCCCCCTCTCCCCCCTCTCCCCCCTCTCCCCCCTCTCCCCCCTCTCCCCCCTCTCCCCCCTCTCCCCCCTCTCCCCCTTCCCTCCCCTCTCTCCCTCTCCTCGATTGACTTTCTTATATATATTTCCTCTCTCTGTGAAGATAACATAAAAAAACTCCTGTCTTGTTTGGAAGATTTTTTAATTCCCTTTAGTAATCATCCTCTGAGGCCACACTTCAAAAGCTTCGAATACACACATTATTATTTATATGAGATATTTTTTAGTGCATGTAAATGTAAGGCGCTTAACTTAACAAAGTTGTTCCACAGATAAGCATTTCTCCCAACAGCTGTAGGTTTATCAATCTCCAGCAGCAGTGATGCAAGTGTTACAGGAAGACAAACCATTCTTGCTTCTTATGGCAGGAAAAAGGAACTAAACTGAGCTTTACGTGTCCCTGTTTCCAGAGAGCAGATATAGCTGTGGCACCCCTGACCATCACCCTAGTGAGGGAGGAAGTGATCGACTTCTCCAAGCCCTTCATGAGTCTGGGCATCTCCATCATGATCAAGAAACCCCAGAAGTCCAAACCTGGAGTGTTCTCCTTCCTGGACCCGCTGGCCTACGAGATCTGGATGTGCATCGTGTTCGCCTACATCGGCGTCAGCGTGGTGCTCTTCCTGGTCAGCCGCTTCAGCCCCTACGAGTGGAATCTTGACGAGCAGGATGAGGCAAAAGACCCCCAGACCCCCCCGGACCCCCCCAACGACTTTGGCATCTTCAACAGCCTGTGGTTCTCCTTGGGAGCCTTCATGCAGCAAGGCTGTGATATTTCTCCAAGGTTTGTCCCCCTCAGAATGCAGTTTAGCACATCAGTAGAAGTGTTCGTCTCCCTCCAGTCAAGAAAAGTTTCACATCACAATCAGATGCAATTCAATAACCGTAAAAATTTTATGGAATCAAAGCGTTGATCGAGCTGACAACACACTGTTCTCTTTTTTCCCCTCTCTCCCTGTGAGACTAGGCTAGCTTTAGCTTTATAGTTGTGTTTGAGGTTCATTACATTTGCCCTTTCATACGGCGTGTTTGCCAAGGCCCAAATGGCTTAATCAATAATGGAGGGGGTTAGTGTCAAGGAACATAACCAGGCTGAGGATGACCTTTCACCTCAGGGGATCATCTTAACTGCTGATGAAGCAGCAAGCATGCACTTCTCTGGAACATTAAATAAATGGAGTCGTGTTCAGTGACCTGCGTCTCTGTTAAAGGAAATTCAGCTTTCATCCGTCTGTTCTCGTTAAATCCAGTTTGATTGATGGAGGATGGGGTCAGAGGTCAGCAGTGTTAGCCAATCAAAATAAGAACCTGAGAAAACTGTCAGTTTACAGCTGCCTGGTTTTGTTGCGTTTCTGTCACGTTAACAGGGATGCCCTCGTCTCATAAACCCTCTCTCTCCATCTTCCTCTTGTTCCTGTCCAGGTCGTTGTCGGGGCGTATTGTGGGGGGTGTGTGGTGGTTCTTCACCCTCATCATCATCTCGTCCTACACGGCTAACCTGGCTGCCTTCTTGACCGTGGAGAGGATGGTGTCTCCCATCGAGAGCGCTGAGGACCTGGCCAAGCAGACAGAGATCGCTTATGGGACTCTGGATTCAGGCTCCACTAAAGAGTTCTTTAGGGTGAGTGTTTTCAGCTGTTGCCTGAGGCTGTGGTCTTCTCAGACGGTGGGTCACATACATGTGTTGAATGACACTCATCAAAAATGTACACAGGATACACAGGAAACTGCTCTTCATCTTTGTTTCCTGTCCAACGTTTGTGACACTTCATACGAGAGGTTGAACTGAGGAGTAAAGAGCTGTCGTCTCTGTGAAGTGCAGCTTGAAACTCACTGATATAATGATAGAAGGAGTGTGTGTGCGATCTGTGTAACCTTGAGGCAGGCGTGTCTGTCAGGGGGAGGAGCAGGAAAGACAGGCCCGTGTGTGAGAGAGGTGATCAAAACAGACCTAATCCAAGCTCACACATTAGCCCAGCAGCACCAGGCAGGTCAGCCTGAAAAATCTAATTAGCTGGCTGGATGTGGAGAGGGAAAGTGGACCTGATGAGGGGAAAGCCCTGAGGTCAAACCAAACGTTTGAGAAGGAAGAAGCAATGTGTCCACTAGAATGAGGGGCTGGCCGTGCCATTAAGTTATAAACGAACCAGGGACTTGAAAGGGAGTCTATCATCATCTCCTCAAGATCAGCCACAGTCTTTCAATAGGCCAGTGAAAGGGGGAGGTCATGGGGGAGAATTGCATCGGCGATCAGCTCAGAACCAGGTTCCTGCTGACTGCAGAAGAGTTGTTAAGGAACCCTGGCCTGTGTGGGTATCAAAGAGACAGACACTTTCCCCTGCACACTACTATCATAAGGAACCCTGGCCTGTGTGGGTATCAAAGAGACAGACACTTTCCCCTGCACACTACTATCATAAGGAACCCTGGCCTGTGTGGGTATCAAAGAGACAGACACTTTCCTCTGCACACTACTATCATAAGGAACCCTGCATCTACAACAGACAGTTGAGGCAGTATGGAACCAGGATGACACCTCTCCTGTGTGTTTGTCTCCCAGCTGAGGGAAATCAATTACCAGGTAGTGTGTGGCTTCAGGCATGCTGGGTCTGAAGGGCTGACTGGAAGTTTCTGGAAGGGAAGGAAGCTCAGATCCCACGTCTTCCCTGTAATGAGTGTCCTAGTTAGCAGCTAAGCCTTCAAACTGGAAGTGACACATGAACCGCTACACCAAGGGACTTTTAATTAAAACCTTGCAGAGGGGCTGACGAGCAAGAGAAGAAACCCACATACTCACTGATTTAACGAAGGTTCAAGCTCCATCTCAAATCTGTTTTCCAGGAAAAAACATTCTGCTGTAATTAGAGCAGCAGGTAGCTGGATCCAGCCTACACACATCAGATCAGGCACATGTGATTATGGCTGAAAACTTGCTTTTGATATCGGATCATTTCACCTGAGGTTCAGAACATCAGCCTGGGAAGGGAAGCAGAACCATGTGATGCTGCTGTGCTGCTGTGCTGCTGTGCTGCTGTGCTGCTGTGCTGCTGTGCTGCTGTGCTGCTGTGCTGCTGTGCTGCTGTGCTGCTGTGCTGCTGTGCTGCTGTGGAGAGCTGTGCTGCTGTGCTGCTGTGCTGCTGTGGAGAGCTGTGCTGCTGTGCTGCTGTGCTGCTGTGCTGCTGTGGAGAGCTGTGGAGAGCTGTGCTGCTGACAGGCAGACATGCAGACAGACAGACAGACAGACATGCAGACAGACAGACAGAGAGACAGACAGGCAGACAGGCAGACAGGCAGGCAGACAGACAGGCAGGCAGGCAGGCAGGCAGACAGAGAGACAGACAGGCAGACAGAGAGACAGACAGGCAGACATGCAGACAGACAGACAGACAGACAGACAGACAGACAGACAGGCAGACAGGCAGGCAGGCAGGCAGGCAGGCAGGCAGGCAGACAGACAGGTGTGGAAAGAGAGGAAGAGAGAGCTGCTAGTCTTTCTAACACAGTTTTCTCTCATCCTCTCCTTCATATCCTCCCTGCGCTCTGTACAACGTTTACCTTGATGAACTGAGAATAATTAGCTGCAATCTTTCGTTACATTAAGCTTGACCTTTACATCAACATGGATGCTGAATCCCTTGGAACAGCAGTATTACTGCTAGTAGAGAGTCAGCAGGATGATGTGAGGGTGGCCTGGAGACTAACAGTAACACAGTCAGGCCAAATACCCCACAAAACAACCATCAGCCACTGAACCTCAAATGGAAATTAATTCCATGTTTTATTACATAAAAAAACCATGGAAAGCATTTTTTGGTTGGCTTGAATCCTCTTGCTGTAGGCCCAGTGATCATGCAGTCCTGTGTGCAGTCCTGTGTGCAGAGCTGTGCGCAGAGCTGTGTGCAGAGCTGTGTGCAGAGCTGTGTGCAGAGCTGTGTGCAGAGCTGTGCGCTGGCTGCTTCCATAGCAGGTCAAGCACAAGCAGCAACAACAGCTTGAGCTGCGAGCACTCTGCTCTTAACACAGCGTGAACATCGATTTCACGGCCCAGCTCGTCAGCTCCAGACACTATAGCTGCAGCACGGCCATATAGACTGTATACGGCCGTACTAAGTCAGGGGAGTGGATGACACATAAAGGAGATCTGTTCCTCTTGCATAATAAGCAGACCTCTGTGGAGTCTGAGGGAGCGACCTTGTGTAAGGAGAGACTCTGACATCTCCACATGCAGTCTGACAAACCAAAGCAGATGTTCTAGAACGTTGATGTCAAACTCCTGTACCATCGAGGGCCAAGATGGTGGGAAGGACCAAACACCAGCTGATTCCACCAAGTAGAGAAACTCGTTAGTGGAATCAGCTAGTTGACAAGAAAACCTGCACCCTCTTGGTCATTGGTTTTGTAGGCTGTGGAGAGTGCAGCTCTTACCCCCCCCCCCCCCCCCCCCCCCCCCCCCCCCTCGAGGCTCTGAATTTCATTTCTGCTCACATGAGATACAGGAACAACTGCAGGAAGGAGGAATTGAACCTCAAGAAGAAGAAGGGAAAATGACATGAGGACCATCCTGAATTGAAGGGAAAGAGCAGCTGAAGTAGGGAGAAGAGCTGCTGGCAGTTTGAGGTTGGCCTTTCAAGTAGACCTCCATCACTGATCTGAGAGACAGAGGCTGGAGAGAGGGAGAGAGAGAGAGAGAGAGAGAGAGAGAGAGAGAGGGAGAGGGAGAGGGAGAGGGAGAGGGAGAGGGAGAGGGAGAGGGAGAGGACAAGTGAAAGTGGAAGATGAAAGTACCTTATAATGCCAGTGGATGAGGACATGGAGTGCATTTTGGTCCGGCCAGTGGACTATAGAGCTGGGAGGAGAAGCGCTAGCTCTTAATCGATACAGATTAAGTGGCCATTTAGACTGAAGAGGGCATTTCCTCTTGACTTTGAGCTTTAATCATGTGTCCTTCCCTAGACATTTTAATGGCCACTTCAGTGGCTTTTATAAAAACAACAACAGCTAAAAAACTCCCATGTTAAAGCTTCAAAGGAGACTATTAATTACCTTTGGAAAATACATGGACAGCAAATCACTCACATTTCTTACAAACAGTGTGTCCATGTTGCTAATAGCATCATGTTTGGCAGTACAGCTGTAGCCTTCAGCCTCCTGCAAGCCTCTCATCTTCATACTGCATGTCTGGAGACAGTTTTGGATGAGCGTGTGTGTTTTCAGTGTGTGTGTGTGTGTTTTCAGTGTGTGTGTGTGTGTTTTCAGTGTGTGTTCGTGTCCCAGACCCCACCTGACGTCCTCCCAGCTCTGCATCCCTCCATCCTGTCCCTCGTCCTCCAACATTATCATCAGTTCAATGACACCAGAAGTCACCCTGAGGCCAACACTGGGACTGAGAGGAACACATGGAACCTGGAATAGAACTGTGGGAGGGGGAGGGGGAGGAGGGGGAGGAGGGGGGAGGAGGAGGAGGAGGAGGAGGAGGGGGAGGAGGGGGAGGAGGTGGGGAGGGGGAGGAGGAGGGGGAGGATCTGATCATCAGACAGCAGCCAGTCACCAGACACAAGAGGAAGGGGGGAAATGGGCTGTTAGGTGTGCTTCATAGGTGTGTTTATAAGTCCTGAGCCAGTCCAGACACCCCCCCCCCCTGGTCAGACCCCCCCCCCCCTGGTCAGACCCCCCCCCCCCCCCCTGGTCAGACAGCCCCCCCCCTCCCCCTGGTCAGACACCCCCCCCCCTGGTCAGACACCCCCCCCTGGTCAGACACCCCCCCTCCCCCTGTTCAGACACCCCCCCTCCCCCTGGTCAGACACCCCCCCTGGTCAGACAGCCCCCCCCTCCCCCTGGTCAGACCCCCACTCCCCCTGGTCAGACACCCCCCCTCCCCCTGGTCAGACACCCCCCCTCCCCCTGGTCAGACCCCCCCCCCCTGGTCAGACACCCCCTCCTGGTCACCCTGGTCAGACCCCCCCCTCCCCCTCCCCCCAGTCAGAGAGCCCAGCTTCTTCTGCTCCAGTCAGTCTGGTCAGCCAGTTTGACTCTCAGCCTTTTTTAATTGACTTGGAGAGACCTCTTAGATTGCATTATGTTCCTGCAATGAAATTGTCATTGTTTAAATAGGCTTCATGTATAAAGCTACATTTAAGGCGCGACATAATTGCTCAACAAACGTTCGTTTCATTACCAGTGATGGACCTTTCCATTCATTATTCTATAATTGAATTTTAAATGACTTCTTCATGGTGGAATGTGAGTGATCACAGTCTGTAGCACCAGAGGTGACTTTCAGAAGGCCTTATCCTGCGTTCGTTACAGTAATGCATCGTCTGCAAGTCTTTATCATTTTAAACATTTATTTATTTATTTTTGGTGGGGAGGGGGTGTTTCTCTCTCTGTGACCCCCCCCCCCCCCCCCCTGTTCTCATCTATCTGTCCTCCATTGATTTTCTTCAGCATGAATGTTTGAGCGCTGACTGGAGCAGACTTAGAATGAGCTTATTTGGGTTTGGTAGCATTTCATCTCAGCTTTGATATTGATGAATTGACTTCATAAAGCAGTGAGACAGTCTCTCTGTCCACTGTAATCAATGACCAAATCCATTCTCTTTTCCCTTCAAGGAGGGGGTCTTCCTCATCGTCTCCCCTCCCCACTCTCTCTTCCTCGCTCCCCCCTCCCCCCCCCCCCATTACTCTCTCTCTCTCTCTTCCACTGGTGAGCAGATGAGTCCTAAGCCTTTGGGGAAATTGTCCTCAAGCGCAAATGGCGTCCTCCCAAGCTGCTGGCACATGCAAATGAAACACATTTCACAACATCGAAGAAAAAAAAATGTCTTTGAACAAACAAGCGACTGAAAGCAGCCCAGCCACCCTGTTCATTAGCTTTAAGCCAGAGGGGTCATCACACACACACACACACGCCTTCTCCCAACACACACACCCCTCCCCCAACACACGCACACGCCCATCCCTGAGGTAAAGCATATTCTCCTGAACAGAAAGGACATTCATCACCTGGGCTTTTTAATTAGAGGTATGTGGTCATGTCCTCCCATGTCCTCTCCTTCACTGATTGGTCCAGACGGATGGTTGTCAGCAGATTGTTCTAGAATAATCTAGATCAAGGGTAGAGTGGCAGCTGAGTGTTTCTGTGAAGGGGGGATGTTTGGGTTCCCAAGATGGGGTTAGAAGGCCCTGTGTGTGTGTGTGTGTGTGTGTGTGTGTGTGTGTGTGTGTATTGTAACACATGCCATGCAAAGTGTTTTCCACCTTCAAAATGGTTTCAAATGAGCCTTTAATTGAACTATGTAGTGTTAATCTTGAATGTATGACTTTGACAGTATTGTTGATTCAGCAGATATCCTCTCAGGCTAATCGGAGGTCCTAAGTGGTTTAAGTGAACGTGTTTCCCATCCTGCAGGTAGACCCTCAGGTGACACCTGAAACCAAGCCTCTTATTGATGTTGCCATATCAACAGCTTGTGCATGTTTTGACCCTATTGGCTACTGGCAGCGCACTATTAATCTGTTTTGATCCAATTGGCTGTTGGCAGAAGGCCCGCCTCCCTCTTGGTCCTCTTGCTCTGAGGCTGTATGCACCTTGACCCCTATACAGGGTCTCTGCTGTCCTCTGTACACCCCTACCTAACACCGACCAGGATCACAGTCCATCTGTCCACACTGAAAGACAAGGACACCAAAAGACATCCAGCTGCCATTAGTGGTTGACTTGATGCTAATCTTAGCTAGTGTTCCACTTCTTGTCTACTCTTTCTGGATTCCACAGACTGGGCTCTCTCTCTGTCTCTCTCTCTCTCCCTCTCTCTCGCTCTCTCTCTGTCTCTCTCTGTCTCTCTCTCTCTCTCTCCCTCTCTCTTTTGCTCTCTATCTCTCTCTTTGTATCTCTCTCTCTCACTCCCAATCAGCAATCTCACTTTCACTATCTTTGTCTTTCTCAAACACGCTAACTCCCACACACACTCGCTCTCTCACTGTCTCTCTCTGTAAAATGAACTTGGCTAACATAAAAAATAATTGACATTCAGCGCTATTTGTTGTAATTAGTATCCTAAAGTATACTAAAGTATGCACTACATCATGGCACCAAATATAAACCAGAAATGTAATTTCCTCGATGTGAAAATGGATTGTGTGAGTTTTTGTATTTCATGATTCCACGTAGGCCCAGAAAGTTTTCAGGACCCTTCCAGCCATATTCTCTTGAAGTATTAAAAGATATCGCAGCGTTTTACGTGATATCTATAAATACTTCACCAAGTCCCCAGGCATCCTGAATTAAATCTTTGAGGCCGGGATCATCATGAAGTATAAAAACGTTAACTAGATCCATTGTACCAACATCCATTTTCTTGATGTCTAAACTCTGTGCCTCTTCCCTCTCTCTCCTGCCGCACAGCGATCCAAAATAGCTGTGTATGAGAAAATGTGGTCGTACATGAAATCAGCCGAGCCGTCCGTGTTCGCTAAGACCACGCCAGACGGCGTTGCCCGGGTCAGGAAGTCGAAGGGCAAGTTCGCCTTTCTCCTGGAGTCCACCATGAACGAGTACATCGAGCAGAGGAAACCATGTGACACCATGAAGGTGGGAGGGAACCTGGACTCCAAAGGCTACGGCGTGGCCACGCCCAAAGGCTCAGCATTAAGGTGGGTGGGATCATATAACAATATCCTCCATGTTGTTATAGTATTCCACCTCCCCTGATGCATCTGTTGTCACGCCCTCTCCTCTCTCCTGTTGTTTGTGGAAGTCTGGAGGTAACATGTCTGTTTCTCTGTTTTAGGAAACCAAGGTCGATTAATCCTAATCACAAGTGTTTTAATGTTACATATTTACTTTACTAGGTTCCCAAGCCCCCAATACATATACTATACTACTATATATATGTATTGTGAGATATTTTGTTCTATGACAGTAAATTATTCTAATCCTAAGGTTAAAGTAACAAGCAATTATTATTATTTTATGGTCTCTCACTCTTCCTCTTTTCATTCCCTGTGTTTCCTGGATCTTCCTCTCTGTCCTGTGTCGGCCATCCCTGCTGTTGTGTTGTGTCACTTTTAATTTAACAGTTCAATGGTTTTTCAATTTAGCCTTTAAAAGCTGTGCTGTCGCTTGTGACGGATCTTAATTGCATGGTGTTTGTTGTTGTTGTTTCTTCCCTTCTCAATGACGAGTGTCTTCATCCAGCACACTTCAATTCTCAGAGACTTTCCATGCCACCTGTCTGAAACCTCTAACTCTCTCTTTGTTCTTCTAAGGCTGCCTTACCCTGATAGAGAAACTCATTTATTGAACAATTTGTCCTTCCCTAGACCTTTCTGATAACAGATTCTCTTTTGAAATATTATTATAATACGCAAGAACTAGTGGTCCTAGTCTCCCTGCCCCTTATCAAGTACCATTATCTAATGTGACCACTATTATTATACTATCTCTATTACATCTACTACTATTATTAACATTATTATTACCTTGCATTAGATTTCTCACGGACCTGTGCATTTTCTTACAAGTTATGTTTTATCGTTTCAAGAAATGCTGTTAACCTGGCTGTGTTAAAACTGAATGAACAAGGCCTGTTGGACAAATTGAAAAACAAATGGTGGTACGACAAGGGCGAGTGCGGCAGCGGGGGAGGGGACTCCAAGGTCAGCTGTGATGTCACCACGATCGGTACTATAGTGCAGAGTAATCGGCAAGTCTGTTACTGCTTTACTCCTTCCACAACCCAAACACTCCCCAGGTCAAACCTCCCTCAGCAGTGAGACACTGACCCATCTGACCAGAATGGTCAGCTTGACCCACAGAAGAACCCTGTCTTGACTCAAGGAACAGGCAGATCATTTGACTTGTTGTAAGATAAGAACCTGCTCATGCTCTGCTCCTTTGCACCAGAGCAGATCTGTGTTTCTTGTGGTTCCTCTAGATATTTTACTGAAGAGGATCTGGAGGTGAGTCAGTGATGTGACATCAGGCTGCCCTGCAGTGGTAGAAGACGGAGATGAACTGAACTCTGGCTTTGACCCCTGTGGGGAACCTGTTCTCCCAGGTTTACTGGCTTGTATTGATATTGTGTAGGAACAGTTTAAGGGGAGTTATAGTGAGAGTCATGGTTGAGATATATGTGGCTATTTACTGCCTTCATTTTGGTCTGTTACTGTAAAGACATAAAGATCAAAGATCTTAGTGTTTTAAAATGAGGAGTTGTACTGTATTTTGTATTTTGTCTTGTTATATAGTTATTAGATTTGGATTAATCAGTTTGATAGACGTCTTTTTAGATGCTGTATTATCAGCACCAAGATGGTGTAACTAGTAAAATGGTCTTCTTGTGGTCTTGAAAAGTAATCATTCTTGAGGAGAATTATTCTGTAAATATTTGGTTATGGAAGAGTTTTGGTGAGAACAAACATTATTTCATTAGATCATAAAGGAGAGGATAGATTTGGACATTTTGGTGCAGATCAACACAGCTTTACAATATTAAGAAGCTCTTGGACAAATTACAAGCTTTAGGGCCAAAATGGCCGACACGTTAGAGCAGCTCCAGATGGCTGCTCTGCTACGATACTGAGGGACAGCAAGGAGAACAGCGGAGTCTTGAGAGGAATAAGCATCGCAGGCAAACGTGAGAACTCTAATATCCAAAAGATGAAAGGAAAACACTACAAGAGGATCAGTTTGTGTGTTTTGACTTGATCATTTGTAAACAGGAACAATATCATTCTCCTTGTGTGAACCTCTCTGTTCTTCTCTCCAATGTAACCATTGATTGCAAGTTTAACAGCCATGATGGCCCAGCAGTGACCCTGTAAGCAATGTTACAGCCGTCAGGTTAGATTGTGTTCCTGCTTCTTCTCTCCACTGTTCCAGCAGACAGATAGTCCTCTCATTACTGGAGCTAATGGTGTGAAGAGTGCATCGTTCTCTGAACCATGAGCTCTTAGGTGGAGCATCACTTCCTCTCTGCTCGCTGGAGCATCCTGGCTGCTTACAAGAGGCACAAGGGCAAATATGTTTCACAGTCCAGGTCAATTTAATGACAAAGGACTGTCATGACGCATACATACGATTTAAGTCTGCTAATTGGTCTGCTAATATATGAGCTGCAGAAGATCTACTGCATGTGGTGATGTCATGAAGTCATGCGTTCATGAAGTGGAGACCTCAAGTATCAGGTGACACTGCTGTTCAAACTACAACTGTCATGAGGTGCAGATCAATTGATGCTTTACCAAAGAACTGCTGCTTCTGTTGAGCCCAACACTTCTGTCTGGTCCTGATACAGGCCCCTCCCTCCTGGGTCTGGTCCTGACACAGGCTCCTCCCTCCTGGGTCTGGTCCTGACACAGGCTCCTCCCTCCTGGGTCTGGTCCTGATACAGGCCCCTCCCACTGTATCATCTCTGCCATCACTGTGCTATGCTAACGCTGGTGTGTGTTCTTTAGTCTTAAAGTCTAGTGGAGCCTGATGATGGTGAGATTGTCTTACTGTGTGCTGCCGTCTCTTAATGTCGACACACAGGTACGTACTGTATGTTTCCTGAGGTCTGGGTGGATTCCCCATCATGCTTCCCTGAATGGCCTCTTGCATGGTTGAGTAAACACAATATGGAAAGCCAATCAAATTGAAATCATCTTGGAACCGAAAAATATGTAAATCCCACGGCCAGCGACACAGTAATTCAATCAGATGTGGTTGGTGGAGCTTTTTTTTCGTTTCTTTTTTACCCTGGAGAGGAAATTTGATTACGTTCTTTAAAACCTGCCTGAAGCAAACTTGTTTAAACCTCTTACCTTGCTGCCCCATGATACTATTACCCCCCTCACCCCCCCCCCTCCCCCTTGTTTAAACCTCTTACCTTGCTGCCCCATGATACTATTACCCCCCTCACCCCCCCCCTCCCTCCTCTCTGCCAAATGAGTGTCAGGAGTCATACACACTCACACACACACACACACTCATACACACACACACACACACACACACTTGTTCTTCACCCTGTTCCCCCCCAGGCACCACAAACTGCTGCCTGGATTGACTTTCAAGCACAGAGCATGTTAACAGATAATTGCATTGTTAATCAATGTCTCTCTGCACCAACACAATGTCCTGGTCTTCAGGCTCCTCTTATCAGGACGTTCATGAGGGCTTTAGAGTACAGCACTGCTATCTTAACTCAGTGCATAATTAATGCCCCCCCCACCCCCCCCCCCCCCCCCCCGGAGGGACACTGCTCACTAGCAGCAGAATGCTCTCTCATCGATACAGCACTCTCTTATCAGAAAACTCTTCCATTCTATCCAGACGCATCGAGACACTGACCCTAATGAGACCGTGCTTGACCATGTCCAGAAGAGAGCACACTGGGTCTGCCCAGCGTGTTAGAGAGGCTCAGTACCTCTCAGGTGGGACTGGAACACAATCACCTTCCAGTGTTCTCAGTTGGACCAGGATGTCCTCTTGGCCTGAGATTATTAATAGATGATTCAAATGGAGATAAGGTGGTTTATAAAGATGCTGTTGTGATGTCATATCCTTGCTCAGTGTGAGAATGTGCATGGATGTGTCAACTGCTACTGAGCTGTACAACAATTTAGTTTGATAATTTAGTTATAGAAAGTGTTTAGTGTCTTAATCAAGATCAGGGTTCCTGTCGGGTCCTGGTCTATTCAGATGAGTCACTGTCACCTCAGTAAGTCCCTCCTTGATTTGGCATGTTTGAGAAGAGCAGCAGAATGAGACTGCTGGTCGCTGTGGTAACAGTGCCTGCCGATTACTCAAAGCGATATGGAAAGGCCCTGGCTTCAACTGTAGGGGGATCAAGGTAACAGATAGAATGCTGTTTCTCTGTGATGTTGACCTAGCCAGGAATCCTGCTGTATCGCTTTGTGAACTATGAACTAGCTTAAAAGTTGAATAACATAAAATAACATAATATAATGTTATTTATGTTATTTCCCTGGTGAAGAACTCCAGTAAACCTTGCGGTATTGAAACTGAGTGAACAAGGAATCTTAGACAAGCTGAAAAACAAATGGTGGTACGATAAGGGTGAATGTGGAACCAAGGATTCTGGAAGTAAGGTCAGTCACTGCAGGTCTTTTCTACTGATTCCAACTTGCATTTTGACGTACTGTTCATATGCAAAGACAGAACTACTAGATCATCTAATTCTCCCCGTGTATTTAGCAGTCCAGATTCAGCCACATAACTGTAACTCCATAGAACAAGTGGCTGTATTGATTAAGCACTGCTTCCCCTAATCCTAAAGCTGTTTTTTTAATTATGAGATATTTATATATATATATTTTTTTTTGCCATGAAATATGCAAATATGCCATAATAATTAGTTTTTTATTTTGACTAAATCTGTAATGATTAAAATATAGATGGGGGAAGTGTAAAAGTGCAAAAACATTATGTTCCGTTGATTAGTTAACTACAATAGTTGTTTTGATTTATGAAGTGCTCATTTTCAGATTTGACATTCATGACATCCTAACCATTATGCTGCTGTTGTTATTTACTGAACTTTCTAATTAAAAATTGATTTATTTGCATTGTTACTAGTTTGCATGTCGATGAGACTATTAGCTTCTTTAACCTCCTGTAGTGTGGTAAACAAACACAGCTTCATCCTGTGATGAGTTGTCTTGATTCGTCTACAGAGGGATGGTAAGACACTCCAGGGTGTTCAAGTCTGTCTTTGTTACTGGTTGCAATAAGGACTTCTTGTTATTTCCACACTACAGGATGTCAAGGAATGTAAATAAGTCCACTATTTTAACCCTCTGAGCTGCCATTGCCATTGTCTCCTCAAGGGAACACAGACAGGAAACTGATACTATATGAATCCTCTTCAAAACTCATAGGGTTAAATTGTAGATAGTAATAAACTCATCAACACATGTTTGGATTGTTAGGTTTGGTATGTAAACAGCAGCAAAATGGTTTGGGTTCTCGTGTTTAAAAAAAACAAAACAACTGCTTTTTCATTTTTGATATGCAGAAGATAATCAATATATTCTGAATTTGGCAGCATGTCAGTTATGACAGGGAAGTAGGAAGTAGCTTTCACTCAGGATAGAAAGGGCTCTACATTTGACACAGTTGACCCTTGACCTCTCCGTCTGTGGAGAGGGTTGCTGTGAGCACCGTAGAAAGACCTTTTCACATTCAGGACATTTTACAACCTGGAGTATTTTACAACCTGTAGTATTTTACAACCTGTAGTATTTTACAACCTGTAGTATTTTACAACCTGTAGTATTTTACAACCTGTAGTATTTCCCTCCTCTTTAGTATCACCCCAAAACATTTAGCCTTTAGGACAAATAAAGATCTGCTAGTTATACTGACATAGAAGAGTTCTCATTAAGATATCAAGAAAGGGTTTGTCTTATTATTTCTAAATGCAAGTATAGCCTTATAGATGGAAATGACTTGATTGCATTGAGGTGTTTAGAGGTTAGGCTATGCTAGACTGTGCTAGGCTGTGCTAGACTTCTCTCTCTCTCTCCACTGCAGTCCTCTAACTGTGCTCTCTGGTCTCCTCAGGACAAGACCAGCGCTCTCAGCCTCAGCAATGTGGCTGGAGTCTTCTACATCCTGGTTGGAGGTCTGGGCCTGGCCATGATGGTGGCTCTAATAGAGTTCTGTTACAAATCAAGGGCAGAAACCAAACGTCTCAAACTGGCAAAGAATGCCCAGAATTTTAAGGCTCCTCCTCCGACCAACACCCAGAACTTTGCCACCTACAGAGAAGGCTACAATGTCTATGGAACCGAGAGTGTGAAAATATAAGGTTAGGAAACTAAACTGAAATGATTTAGTAACTACATGTGTTCTTTAACCAATGAAATAGCACACTGTTGTAGTACACGGCAATGCAGTGAATCAGTGCTATGAAATAGAGACAAAGGATTCAACTGAAATGAACTATCTCAGATGACTATCATTAAAGGCCCATAATTATAAGGATTTGCCTATGAGTATGGTGATGTATATTTAATTCAATTTCCTTTGTCATGTTTTCAAAATGTTCAGCTACAATACAGGGAGCTAAAGCATGACATCATAACACCCAGTTCTAAGTGTTGCATCTGCCTGCTTGTTCTCTTCATCACTCAGGTCTGAGGAGTGAAGCTCATCTATCCTGGCCCGTTTTTGACAAACCCATGTTACAACAGAAATCCCTAAAAGGGGCGGGGTGTTATTCTCTTCCCGGCCAATCCAAACTGGCGGACACTGCACGATAATCTGCAGCCAATGACACGGCAGGACCCGTCTGGTGAAGCGTTTGTATTGGTTCCTTCAGTGCCTTAAACGAACACCAGAATCTGAACAATGCAAACCACCTGTTTGTTTTGCTGTTTGTTTTAGCCTGAAAATCCCTGAAAAGAAGGATCATAACTGTTATCTGTTTCTGACAGTATTTATCATTAAATGTGTGGATGATGAAAAGATGATGAAAAGATAGAGAAGTAAAGCCATTACTTGCAACATAAAGCACATTTGGAAGTGCCAAACTAGAAGACTAATCTGTAATGACAAGCGATAAATTGGTTTTCTGCCCAGAAAATGTGATCAGATTAGCCTTCATTCTTTTTCTGCTGGTGTGTTTTCACAGGTCAGAAGTGTTTGACAGGAGGTCTGTTATGTCCTCTTCAAAGCATTCAAGTCTGTTAGGAGGCTGGTTTTGTATTGCTGTTACAAACTGGCAGTATTACTGTTATAAAGGACAGGTGAATCTTATTGTAATTGATGATTTGTTGATAGGAAGCAGCTGTTGGACTGATCAGTGTTGGGAATAGATTAGAAGATGCAACAACTGGCTTCACAGAAACTCACAAGCCACTTTTTGCACTTGTAATAGACTTGGAGTACTGCCATCAGATGGATGTTTGTTCCAAGGGGTCGATTCTCTCCACACATAAGGCAAGGAGGCCCTCTAGGTAAACAATACGTTTGTGATTTAAAATGTGTAAAATATGGATATTTCTTTTTTCGAGACTTCTTAACATGAAATCAAACCAAACAAAAAGCTGAATTTTTATGTAGATTAACGGCAATCCAACAATATGATAACAGTAATGGCTTTTAAACGGTAGTATTTTGAATTACCTTGGCATTTTGTTAAACAATTGCACATTTTACAATGAGCTGTTATTTGCTTAGATTTTTCTTTCATAAACATTATCGTGTTTGATGAATTTACTTGGTAATTAATGAAAATGAATAAATACAATTACGGAACATAGGTTTTTACAAGGTTATAACAGGGAGTGTATTGAAAGCTTAGCACATTTCCATATTGCTGTAACAATTCATGTTCTCTAAAAAGACTGTGATTCCATAGGGTTTAGGGAGATCATATAGGGTTTAGGGAGATCATATAGGGTTTAGGGAGATCATATAGGGTTTAGGGAGATCATATCAATCACGGAAAAAGAGAGATAGTTTTTTACAAAAAGAAAATAGGGAAGGAGAGAAAACTGAATTGTAAAGAAACGTTGTAAATTTACCGAAAGGATATTTATTTATGTGAAGGCTTGACTCAACTGAGTGATCATTTTTTTCCCAAGTTTTTTCTAAAGAAATTGCATGTGTAACTGGATATTGTTTAAGAATCTCTGCTCAGTGTAGGTGTGCAGTAGAAAAGCACCCTGGCTTTGGATCTTTGATCAGCTAAATTACCTTTTTTGTAAAACCTCAGCTCAGCTGAGAGA
>CM059302.1:475000-490000 GCA_030340665.1 Neosalanx taihuensis
GGCCTGGCTTCCAAACACAGTCTCTGCTTTTCCCTGTGGGACATGAAGCCCCTAAAATCACGGCATTATTTTAGTCTTGGCAGTACATTTTATTGAAGAAACGTTTCCAGCTAGAACCTTTGTTTAATTAAATGACTCAACTTGAGGCAAATACATACATTCCCAGAGAAAATGCTGTCAAACAGCACAGGAACCATCTGAGGTCTTTATTAACAGTGTGCAGTAAAGCCTCGCTGTGACGTTCCAGGACTTGAAGATATCATAGATGTGTTCTAATAAAACACGCCATTATTCACTGAGGATGAATAACTTAGATGAAACTCTTTTTAAATAATGCTAATTAACTTGAGCTCGTGCAGAGTCCATTAACGAAGGACCAGAAAGAACACACACACACACAGGCACACACACACAGGCACACACACACACAGAGCTTGTGTTTTACAAGCAGTCATATTATTGTATATTGACCAGAAGAGAATGAGGGCGATGTTATAGTCTGGATCATTAAGAAGCCTTTCTGCTGGTCAGGAACGCTGCAGAAACAGGGAGTGACATGCAGACAACCTGGGGTGAATTATTTAGACATGGTGAGCAGAGGCCATGCAGGTGCTGCATGTTTAATGAACGTGTGGGCAGGACACAGACCTGCAGCTCTGCAGGCTCCCTCAGCAGACGCTCAAACACTGCTTTACCACCAAGATAACGGCAGAGACGGTTCAAAGTGAACATATTTATCTTGTTAGAAGTAGAATCTAGAAGTAGAAGTAGAAGAAGGATAAAAAAGGAAGAATGATCCACAGTTCCGTTTTACATCCAACCATCAGAAATGACCAATCTCTCTCTCTTTTTCTCTCTCTGTCTCTCTCTCTGTCTCTCTCTCTCTGTCTCTCTCTCTGTCTCTCTCTCTCTGTCTCTCTCTCTCTCTCTCTGTCTCTGTCTCTGTCTGTCTGTCTGTCTGTCTCTCTCTGTCTGTCTGTCTGTCTGTCTGTCTGTCTCTCTCTCTCTCTCTCTCTCTCTCTCTCTCTCTCTCTCTCTCTCTCTCTCCGTCTCTCTCTCTGTCTCTCTCCGTCTCTCTCTCTCTCTCTCTCTCTGTCTCTCTGTCTCTCTGTCTCTCTGTCTCTCTCTCTCTCTCTCTGTCACTCTCTCTCTCTCCGTCTCTCTCTCTCTCTCCGTCTCTCTCTCTCTGTCTCTCTGTCTCTCTCTCTCTCTCTCTCTCTCTCTCTGTCACTCTCTCTCTCTCCGTCTCTCTCTCTCTCTCTCTCTCCGTCTCTCTCTCTGTCTCTCTCTCTCTCTCTCTCCGTCTCTCTCTCTCTCTCTCTCTCTGTCTCTCTATCTCTGTCTCTGTCTCTCTCTCTCTCTCTCTCTGTCACTCTCTCTCTCTCGCTGGGGTAGAGCTGTGTACTCATGGCCTCTAGTAGCGTCATCCCCTGGAGGACAGGGAACAGAAGCTTGGCAGGTTAGGAGAGAAGCAGAGCGGTCTTGAAGAACAGCCAAACACTGAGGGGGGGGGGGGGAGGGGGAGGGGGGGGAGTTGGCTTGATGTTGAGTGGGAGAATCAGTTTGATATGATGGCAGAGAAACACCAAGAAAGTCTCTCTTAGAAATGTACCCTGACAAACAAGTACACAGTGACATGGGAGACATGAGTCAGTTGGCTCAGCGGTTAAGGTGTACGGCTCATGATTGAAAGGTTGTGAGTTTGATTCCCGGCTGTGGCTTTGTGATGTTGTGTCCTTGGGCAAGGCACTTCGCCCTACTTGCCTCAGGGGGGAATGTCCCTGTACTTACTGTAAGTCACTCTGGATAAGAGCGTCTGATAAATGAATATTTATATTTATGGACATGTCCTCAATCATCCACTCCTCCTTCAACACTGGGAGTATCTGGAGACAAGGTGGCAGGAGGGGCGACACACAGAGGGGTTTCATCCCTGAAAGCCTTTGAAAAATGCATGGACTTTTCAGATAATCGGTTCCCTGTTAGAAAGAGAGATGGGGGGGGGGGGGTCTAATCAGCTCTATAATTCTGTAATTAAAGTACAAAGACCAGAGAGTAGAGGAAGATACTTTCACTGCCAAGTGTTTCTGTGACGACCAACTGTGTAGTCAGACGGTTTGTTGGAAAACAAACACATCTAGAGGATGAAGTCAGATGCTCAGAATATCAAAACCCAAACAACATGGAGCCTAGATGGGGAAGCCTCTTGGATCACTTGTCCAGGGAGATTTGTGTAGAAACTATTTAACCGTTTGACCATTATGTACCAGAATTCAAGCAAGTTTTACACACTAAAAGCGAACTGCTTTAGATCCCATCAGATTAGCAGGCGTTTCTTATCTCTAACAGATCCTCATGTTCAGTAAATCCTGAATCTTTGGACAGCTCAGTGTCAGAGACTCACCATGGCAGCAGGATGAAGCTGCTTTCTGTTGTTACTTCCTGGTCTCTCTGCTTCCTGGTCTCTCTGCTTCCTGGTCTCTCTGCTTCCTGGTCTCTCTGCTTCCTGGTCTCTCTGCTTACTGGTCTCTCTGCTTACTGGTCTCTCTGCTTACTGGTCTCTCTGCTTCCTGGTCTCTCTGCTTCCTGGTCTCTCTGCTTCCTGGTCTCTCTACTTCCTGGTCTCTCTGTCTGTCTGTTCTCAACTCTGTTCTCTACCTGAACTCCCTCTTTCCCATCATCCCTCCATCCTCCTGATCTCCTCTGCCTGTCTCAACCTCTCTCTCTTCTCCCATCTTTCATCCTTCCTCCCTTTTTCCTCTCAACTCACAGCTCTTCTTTCCTTTCTCCATCCTCTTCCTCACTCCCGCTCTTTCCTTCTCATCGTCTCTCCTCCCCTCCTCACTTCTCCACCTCTTCCTCATACTCTCTGAGCCAGAGAAGAGTGATCAGCAAGCCCATTCATTAGTCCAATCAGCAGCAAACAGGCCTGTGTTATCGCCGCAGCAACCTCCCTCCCCTCCGCCTCAGGGACTCTGCCAGGTGGCATCAGGGCCAGATCACCCCCCCACCGCTCACACACACTCACCCCCCCGACAGACTGGAGAGAGAGAGAGAAAGAAAGACAGAGAGAGAGACAGAGAGAGAGAGACAGAGAGAGAGACAGAGAGAGAGAGAAAGAGAGACAGAGAGAGAGAGAGCGAGAGAGAGAGAAAGAGAGAGAGAGCTCAGTCTCCTGAGAGACCTGTGCTGTGGTCTCATCAAAAGGAATAAGGCATCGTACGTAGAAAGAAAACTGAGATACTCTAAAGGAGAGGGAGGGAGGGAGGGAGGGAGGGAGGGAGGGAGGGAGGGAGGGAGGGAGGGAGGGAGGGAGGGAGGGAGGGAGGGAGGGAGGGAGGGAGGGAGGGAGGGAGGGAGGGAGGGAGGGAGGGAGGGAAGAGTGTACTGCAGGAGGTGGTGTTGATTATTGTAGAGTTTCCTGGTCTAATTCTCGTCTCTCCAGCTCGATGCAGATGTTGCTAATAAATCCTGCATATGCTCATTTATTTGGAGGGACTGCAGCTTGCTTTATTAAAGCAATCCATCACATACACACACACACAAACAACCACACAGCCACCCATCTCCTGAATGATTTGGCAGCAGAGGGGTTGAGAGAACAGCTCTGTCTACCTGGAGCCTTGAAGCGAGAGAGAACGAGTAGAAGAGAGAGAAAGAGAGAGAGAGGAGGAGGATGGAGAGAGTCCAGTACAGAGTGACAGAGTGACAGAGTGGTCACAGCCTGCTTCATCACAGGCTTTCTAATCCTGACTAACAGGGATCAGTGTTGACCCCAGTCTGCTGAGTGTCACACAGCTGATGACGCCGTCCTTAGTATTCAGATGAGCTTCACAGTCCCAGACTGGATCCCACAGCTCCGCAGGGAGGAGCAGCCTCAAACACAGCCCATCTGGAGGCCTCCTCCCTGGGAAGGATCCTCAGCTCTGTGGGGTCCTGCAGCATCCAGCCTGCCACAGCTGCTACATCAACCACAGACAGACAGACGGACAGGCAGGCAGTTAGTCAGTGTCTCCTGACAGCCTGGTTAGAAAGTCTGTCTCATCTTTCAGATACAAGCAACAATATACAGCAGAAGAAAAACAGTTGAGGGAGAACAGAGCCACACTAGTTTGGTCCTTTGGCATCACTGTTGTTAAGTGAAATCACCTCTGCAAGAGATTCATGAGATGCTGGATTAGCAAATTGATTGCTTAAACACTCAAATTAAAAGTAGTACACTATTAGCAAAACCTTACACTCAAGAAGCAAAACATCAGCCCATATTTGCATAACTATAAGCATATTTTGATTTATTTTAATTTGCAAAACACTAAACACACTTAACATACATTACACACAAAAAGGCACTCTCTTGCAATACCAAAGCACTGACTGTCAAATTACCACACCGGCCAACTAATTGGGTCAACACAGTCATCAGGTGTGCAAACACTCATTTGCTTAATTGGAGACACACCAATCAGGTGTATAAACACTATAGAAAGCAGCAGGTGAGTTCATCGGTCTTCAAGCACAATGGAAAGAGTCAGACAGAGCATACAACGAAGAGGAAGAGGAGGAGAAATCAACAGAGGAAGAATCAACAGACTGGAAAATAGGTATTGTATCAAAAACATCTGCACGGTTTCATTAACTGCTAACAGTACTGTATTCTATGCACCATCAGCACTGACTTACTAGTGTAAAGTCACACAGATACTGTGCTGTGAAAGATAATTTTGTGTTTGTGTGTGTAAATATTCTAAAGAAGAATAATTGAAAACCAGGTTAGGATTCCAGAGAAGTGTGGGGTGGACCTGGTTGGGTGTGTGTGTGTGTGTGTGTGTGTGTGTGTGTGTGTGTGTGTGTGTGTGTGTGTGTGTGTGTGTGTGTGTGTGTGTGTGTGTGTGTGTGTGTGTGTGTGTGTGTGTGTGTGTGTGTGTGTGTGTGTGTGTGTCACATCATCCTGATAGAAATGCTGTACTGCTGGAATGCAGCGTCAGGGGTCACAGTCAGGGGTCACAGTCAGGGGTCACAGTCAGGGGTCAACAACCAGAATTGGAGATATTCTTTAATCCAGAAGTTTGTGGGACTAATTTAGGGGATTCAGTGTCAGAAAAGCTATATGTTGAAAGGCACAAAGAAGAGTTTTGTGAAATTAAATGACTAACTAGACAGAGATTTACATGAAGAATTTAAAAAGGCAAAAAGTGAACTTAAAGTTTTGTGAGTGTTTATGATGACCACAATACAAGATGAGACAGCAGAAACAGCATCAGACAGACATGATCTTGTCTCAGCAAGTACAAAACAACTTATTCAAAACAAAACAAACAAACAAACAGTATTTTGTCATACAGTCAATGGTTACACACTTCCCATCATATTTAAGCTTTAGAAGCACTACGCGATATGATCTTAAACAAACTACTTCAGCACAGAAGATAAAAACAGTAATTTCCGCTTCTGATGCAGCATTTTAAGTTGCCACATGAATCTCATGCATAAATCATGCAATCATTGCCAGTGTATTTTAGTGCTGTAAGCAAAGGGGTTGTGTGTGTGTGTGTGTGTGTGTGTGTGTGTGTGTGTGTGTGTGTGTGTGTGTGTGTGTGTGTGTGTGTGTGTGTGTGTGTGTGTGTGTGTGTGTGTGTGTGTGTGTGTGTGTGTGTGTGTGTGTGTGTGTGTGTGTGCCAATGTGCATGCGTGCGAACTTGTTTACATGCGTGTGTGTCCCGCATGGCTGTGCTGCTGTGCGTGTGTGTGTTGTTAGCCTGCAGTGCCCCCCCCCCCCCCCCCCTGTCTCTGACACAGCCCAGCTGATTGTAATGAGCAGCTTGTGGCTTCCTGCACTCAGAAGACAAGACAGGAGATTGTTGATCTGGGCCCCCTGAAGCTCTGGGGTCCACAGGAGCCTCCACACTGTCCCTGTCCTCTGACAGAGAGACACCACATAGAGAGACATGCAGAGAGACACAGCACATAGAGAGACATGCAGAGAGACACACCACATAGAGAGACATGCAGAGAGACAGCACATAGAGAGACATGCAGAGAGACAGCACATAGAGAGACATGCAGAGACACAGCACATAGAGAGACATGCAGAGAGACAGCACATAGAGAGACATGCAGAGAGACAGCACATAGAGAGACATGCAGAGAGACACACCACATAGAGAGACATGCAGAGAGACACACTACATAGAGAGACATGCAGAGAGACACAGCACATAGAGAGACATGCAGAGAGACACAGCACATAGAGAGACATGCAGAGAGACACACCACATAGAGAGACATGCAGAGACACACCACATAGAGAGACATGCAGAGAGACACAGCACATAGAGAGACATGCAGAGAGACACAGCACATAGAGAGACATGCAGAGAGACAGCACATAGAGAGACATGCAGAGAGACACACCACATAGAGAGACATGCAGAGAGACAGCACATAGAGAGACATGCAGAGAGACACAGCACATAGAGAGACATGCAGAGAGACAGCACATAGAGAGACATGCAGAGAGACACAGCACATAGAGAGACATGCAGAGAGACACAGCACATAGAGAGACATGCAGAGAGACACAGCACATAGAGAGACATGCAGAGAGACACAGCACATAGAGAGACTACATAGAGAGACATGCTCAGGAAAACACTTCATTATCAGTCATTCATGGATTCAAAGTGAAAGAAAGTGATCTGTATAGTCGACTGGTGAATTTGGAGGATGAGTCAGGGGTGTAGAGAGGAAGGGAGGTCAGAAAGGTGAATTAATGAGACTCATAATAAGAGAATTAACAGGACAGTGAGTGACGGTCAGACCAGTATAGACCAGTTTAAACCAATATAGACCAGGTCAACACAGTTCCAGAGCCTTATCTCATTTTCCACCCTGCATGTCTTCAGTGTTAGAAACTGGGTCAAACCAAACTTGATAAACCAACTCATGTTTGAATCACACAAACCAGTGGAAGGAGACCTGAAACTTTCCCATCATTTGAGTTTGAGTTTTTCTGTGGACGGACAAGACAGAGAAGTTGGTAGTGAGGAGAGAGAGATGGAGTTTCCACAAGGAGGTTGCAGAGATCAAACATTCCTCTTGAAGAGGTGTGTGTGTGTGGGGGGTGTATGTGAGTGTGTGTGTGTGTGAGAGAAAGAGAGAGAGAGAGGATGGGAGAGAGAGATCGAGGAGGACAGAGATAAAAAGGTTGGCCAGGACTAAATCTTATCAAACACGAACACTCCAGCACACGTTAATTTCAGATGGCTGTGACACACACGTCTCCTCCTGGTCCTGCAGCACTGTGACTCCCCAGCACAGCACAGCCCAGCGCAGCACAATGAGCCCCGGTGAAGCTGCTTCTATAGAAGCCACAAGCACAAAGGTGCTGCTGGGAGCAGCAGACTGGCTTCAGACTGGGGTCCATTTGAAGGCGTGGAAGCCCAGGCCAGGCAGCGGAGTCTGGGGCTGAGAGATGCCAGACAAGGCTGCCAGGGTGGAGGGGGGAGGCTGGAGGAAATGTGGGCCATGTAACTCTGCTGGGAGAGACCCTCCGAAAAGGGTGAATAAAAACAGGAAGTTTCCATGGAACTATGGAAGGAGGGATGGGAAGGAGGGGGAGGGATGATTCTGCCTAGCCTTGAAAGAGACTGTGATTGTTATTATGCCTGCCTGCCTGCCTGCCTGCCTGCCTGCCTGCCTGCCTGCCTGCCTGCCTGCCTGCCTGTCTGCCTGCCTGCCTGCCTGCCTGCCTGCCTGCCTGCCTGACTGCCTGACTGGCTGACTGACTAATGACCAAGCAGACAGGGACAGGCAGACAGACAGACAGGGACAGGCAGACAGACAGTCAGAGACAGGCAGACAGACAGACAGACAGTCAGAGACAGGCAGACAGACAGTCAGCCAGACAGAGAACTGCTGACACAACCCTTTTTGTCCTTGTGCTGCAGCTGATTTCTCTGCTATTCTCTAGAAAATGCTAATATGACAATTCAGAGACCAACGTCAGCGTTCCCTCCCTCCCCTCTCCCTCCCCTCTCCCTCCCCTCTCCCTCCCCTCTCCCTCCCCTCTACCTCCCTCCCTCCCCTCTCCCTCCCTCCCCTCTCCCTCCCTCCCCCCTCCCTCCCTCCCTCCTCTCCCTTTCTTTTTTTCTCTCTCTCTCTCTCTCTCTCTCTCTCTTTCTCTTTCTTTTTCACTCTCCTCTTTTTAAATGTCACTGATAGTTACGTTTTTGATTTCCTCCCTCCCTCATCCATGTACCTCCACAAGGACAGAGCCTCTCATTTTCTCTCTAGTCTCACAGGCTTGTGTGGAGTTCTACTGCAGGAGTGCGGTCAAACGACACAAAGCCAGTTTAAGCCCCCTCCCTCAGGTTCTTACTAACTCAGCCCATCAACGATCTGCTACCTACCAGACCTCTGGAACTCTCTCTCACTCATGTCTATCGTCTCTCTCTGTCCTAGTTAACGTATCTCTGTACTGTCAGGCTTCTATCCAGTGTATCGGTGTCCTGGCAGACATTAGGAACTAGAAGAGACATGAGGATGGTAACACAGCTGACAGCTAAAGAGCATAACACACAGGGTCTCTTACCCGCTAGAACAGGGGCTCTGACCTGCTAGAACCCTTTCCCCTCACGTTCTCCCTCTCTCTCCTTCTCTCCTTCTCTTCCTCTTTCCCTCTCTCCCTCTTTCCCTCTCTCTCTCTCCCTCCCTCTCTCTCGGCCCTTACGCCCAGGCCACAAGGCAGTCCTGTTTAAAATGCCAGGCACGAGGGGGGGAGGGGGGGGTGGGGCGTTGTTGCAGCGTGTGTGTGTGTGTGTGTGTGTGTGTGTGTGTGTGTCTAATTGGTTTGCTTAACCTTCAGATCACAATGAGCAGGCTGTAATGAAGGCTCAGGATTCATGGCCAGGTAATAAAGTTAGACAGGGACATTTAACCACACACACACCTTAAGACACTCCTCGTCAAACACACACACCTTAAGATACTCCCCATCACACACACACACCTTAAGATACTCCCCATCACACACACACACACACCTTAAAATACTCCCCATCACACACACACACACACCTTAAGACGCTCCTCGTCACACACACACACCTTAAGACACTCCTCGTCACACACACACACACACACACACCTTAAGACGCTCCTCGTCACACACACACACCTTAAGACACTCCTCGTCACACACACACACACACACACACACCTTAAGATACTCCCCATCACACACACACACACACCTTAAGACACTCCTCGTCAAACACACACACCTTAAGATGCTCCTCGTCACACACACACCTTAGATACTCCCCATCACACACACACCTTAAGATGCTCCTCGTCACACACACACCTTAAGATGCTCCCCGTCACACACAGCTGGTCTTTAAAGTGCCTCTGGGAGTGTTCAGTCAGACAGCTGTACATCCTTCACAACACAGATCTGTATCAGACACCTGCTGGACGAAGCCTCCCTGCTTTACTGTGACCTTGTTCATGTAGCTGCTGAAGTGTGGGCCTCCAGAAAACCTCTTCTGGATCTGAATGGCTGAATAATGACTATGTTACTAAAATGCGTGCGCGCGCGTGCGTGGGTGTGTGTGTGTGTGTGTGTGTGTGTGTGTGTGTGTGTGCGTGTGCGTGTGCGTGGGTATGTGTGTGTGTGTGTGTGTGTGTGTGTGTGTGTGTGTGTGTGTGTGTGTGCGTGTGTGCGTGTGTGTGCGTGTGTGTGCGGGTGTGTGCGGGTGTGTGTGTGTGTGTTGGCCCCATGTTCCTCCTTCCTCTGCCCTGTCAGGTCTAGAGACCTCCTCTACCTCAACTCTGCCTGAACAGAGCATCTGTGTACCGCAGCACTGCAGTTCACCATGACAACACGAGGCAGACCATAATAAGCAGGCAGGACTGCATCACAGCCTTTAGTTACCTCCCATGATGACACCTCCCCAAAACCACTGGCTTTGATTTAAGACTATTCCTCACATGTCTTTGGAAAACTACAGACCCACCTATTTTTCAATGACAAGCCACCCTCATCCATGTGAAAAAGCCATTAAAACTTTCAAACTCTATACATGCATTGACCCTCCAGTGACCCCAAAACCTTCAAAAGACATCACACATGCTCCCCACATGGTCACACTTCTACCCTCACACTCTCTCTCTCTGTCTCTCTCTGTCTCTCTCTCCCTCTCCCTCTTTCTCTCTCTCTCTCTCTCTCTCTCTCTCCCTCTCTCCCTCTCTCTCTCTCTCTCTCCCTCTCTCTCTCTCTCTCTCTCTCTCCCTCTCTACCCCCCTCTCTCTCTCTGTCCACACCAAGTATCCTTGCTGTCACTTTCTCTCAGACTTTTCTGCTGATGACTACTCCTCCTCCGCCTCTCTATCTCATCCCTCTCTTCTCTTCCCTTTCTCATTATCCTTCCAAATATCATCACTAATTCAGAAGCACTTAAAACACAGACTGTATCTGACACAGCAATCTGCTACAGGCCGACACCAGTTCATTAAAAAACCTCATTAACTATGCACAGCGCTCTACTACACCACACACACACACATACCTGAACACACACACGCTCACCTCAGTAACTAAATCACTTTTCAAGGGGCGAGTCAAGTGTTACCCTGTGGTGCTAACAAGTCTCATCTCCTGCTGATTTGGAACCAGGGTGAGAGGGGACGTTCTAATTCAGACTCAAATCACATCAGCATGTCCCATTATCAAGTACACCTAACCAAGGTACTTATCCCAGATGGGGGAGGGTGGGAAATCCTTGCATGTTATCTCAAGAACTGAAAAAAAAATTATTTGAAGCTCTGTCAAACAACCGTAGGAAGGAAGACAGGAAGTCCAGGAAGCTGCTGTTCCTCTTCCCAGGTGATCTGTAGAGAGAGGATCCTCCTCCTCCTGCACAGAGCGGAGTCATAAAGAAGAAGGCTGGCTCATATTACCACTCATAAAAACCTGCTGCTCCTCCATGCTTTAAATCACTGCTGGGAGACCCACCACAGACACACAGAGCCTGGAGAGAGTCTGCTCACTGCCCTGCCTCCTGTCTGCTCACTGCCCTGTCTCCTGTCTGCTCACTGCCTCCTGTCTGCTCACTGCCTCCTGTCTGCTCACTGCCCTGCCTCCTGTCTGCTCACTGCCCTGTCTCCTGTCTGCTCACTGCCTCCTGTCTGCTCACTGCCTCCTGTCTGCTCACTGCCCTGTCTCCTGTCTGCTCACTGCCTCCTGTCTGCTCACTGCCTCCTGTCTGCTCACTGCCCTGCCTCCTGTCTGCTCACTGCCTCCTGTCTGCTCACTGCCTCCTGTCTGCTCACTGCCTCCTGTCTGCTCACTGCCTCCTGTCTGCTCACTGCCTCCTGTCTGCTGCCAGAAAGGATACCTACTGCTGGTTAAGACAAGGTGTGTACATTTGTACACAAATGTGTGTGTGTGTGTGTGTGTGTGTGTGTGTGTGTGTGTGTGTGTGTGTGTGTGTGTGTGTGAGTGTGAAAGACAGATGATATGTTCAGCATATTTGTTGAATGACAAACAGACACACACACAGACACACAGACACACACACACACACACACAAAACACACACACATGCAATACAACAGCCTTTGGTTGAGTTAGCTCTCAGTAACTCATAGATATAATCTTTTAATTAACACATGTATGGATTTTATTCATTTCTACATTATACAGTTGACACATCAGCACTGCTGTTTCTCTCTCTGGAGGCCACAGTTCTACAGTGTGTGCGTGCGTGCGTGCGTGCGTGCGTGTGTGTGTGTGTGTGTGTGTGTGTGTGTGCGTGTGTGTGTGTGCGTGTGTCTGTGTGTGTGTGTGCGTTTGTGTACGTGTGTGTGTGTGTGTGTGTGTGTGTGTGTCAGATGTGGCTGTTCATTAATAAATTCAATCCCAAGCCATGTCTGAGCTGATGGGGCCAGACTGGAACAGGCAGACCAGCCCACAGAGGACCACAGCCAAGCTGCAGGGTAACACACACACACACACACAGGGCAGGCAAACACACACACACACAGGTAAACACACATACAGACACATAAAGCCACACCTACAATCTTCAAATAACCATAATAAAATACTATAATGATTACACACCCCTTAAACACAGATCAGTCAAGTCTGTAAACCTTTCAAAGTTTAGTTTAGTCTGCAGTTAGAGAAAACAGCAGCTACCCCTCAGGAGTTATCATGCTCTCCAGGAGTGATCCTGCTATCCAGGAGTGATCCTGCTATCCAGGAGTGATCCTGCTCTCCAGGAGTGATCCTGCTCTCCAGGAGTGATCCTGCCATCCAGGAGTGATCCTGCCCTCCAGGAGTGATCCTGCCCTCCAGGAGTGATCCTGCTCTCCAGGAGTGATCCTGCTCTCCAGGAGTGATCCTGCTCTCCAGGAGTGATCCTGCCATCCAGGAGTGATCCTGCCCTCCAGGAGTGATCCTGCCCTCCAGGAGTGATCCTGCCCTCCAGGAGTGATCCTGCCCTCCAGGAGTTATCATGCCATCCAGGAGTGATCCTGCCCTCCAGGAGTGATCCTGCTCTCCAGGAGTGATCCTGCTCTCCAGGAGTGATCCTGCTCTCCAGTTATTATGATGAACTCTCAACAACAACAACAACAAGTCCATCAGTAGCAAAGCTGTTCCAGCTTTACAACCCTCAGACAGCTGGCTTCATTAGGACACCCAGGCTTGCTATTGGTGGGCCTTTGTGAGGCAGAAGGAGAGAAAGAACATATTGGCGGTAGAAAGTCTGCAAATAGAACCAATTCTGTGAGGACGTGAAAACCAATTAAGATCAACCAGAATGTTTGGGGCCCTAAGAGCATTGCTCTTAACTGAGAGTGAGGAAAGAGAGGGGGAGAGAAGAGGGAGATGGAGGAGGGGAGAGAGAAAGAGAAGAACAGAGAAAAGGAGAAGACTGACCCACACAGTTAAAACATTCATTTCAACAGAGGCCACAACAGTGTTCCTTGTGTAATCATGTGGTTAACCTGCAGCATACTGTACTGCCCCCATGCTAGGACCCCTGGACTCTGAGGAAAGTTGTACATGGTGATAGAAGCTCTAAGCTGTATAGATATGATGGCTGAGGTCTTAACCATCAGCACCACAATGTCTGAGCTTGAACTCTCTGACGAAGGCTCATCTTCTTCCTGTGTTTGTGCTTTAATGGAGAGACGATAACAGCTGACTCATCACAGATTTATTCATTCGGGTCGTTGCCTCAAAGCTATCTGACCTCTTCTCTCACAAACATAAACAAAAAACAAATCCTCTCCCAATCAAACAGGACTGGATAGAGTAAACAGCCTGAGGCCCAAACTTGGAGCGTTTACTCCACAAAAACCTGAAGAAAACAAAACAAAATGCACTGAATGCAGAAAAACATGATCATAATGCAGAATGTTTGAGCAGAGAGAGAGAGGAGATGTGTGGCTGAATGTCCCTCTGCCTCCATTCTAATGTGTCTGCTTCCAAGTCCTTGTGTTTGCTGCTTGGATCAGGAGCGTTACTAACATGCTTAGGTTGAGCCCTCGGCTTTAAGAGGGGGGCTAACTTCCTGTGTCTGACTTTCTGGGGTTTGACTCTTTCACATTCTAACTATAGAGAGATCGTCATGGAGGCCCTCTTCTTGGTCAGATTATAGTTTGGCCTGTGACTTCACTTTACACTCACAGCTTCAAACCTGCAGTGTAGCGTGTCATCAAATTATAGAGAAATCGGCCCCCAAAAATACATCAATCTAAGCATGCCTAGAGACAGCATACCAAACTGTTTCACAGGCAACTGCACCGTCTCTTTGTATCTGCAGTGTTTTCTTTCCATTGAAAGGTTGTCTAATGAAGTGTTTGCTTTTTGGAATGACAATACTGTCCTCTAGTGACTAGAGAGAAGAGCTACATCTGCAAGCTGTAGAGTGAATGATGAAGAGGACAAGACAATTAGATGGGGAGATAAAGAAGCTGATAGTCAAGGACAACATTGATGCTGAGATATGCGGCCCAAGGGCAGAATATATCAACTGAAGCTGTAATGACTCTGTATTTCAACTTAGAACTCTTAGATCTTGTTGGATCTTGACAGCTTTCCAGTTAGTGAGCAGTTTAATTAGCTCACTGTTATTGGGCAAGTCTAGAAAGCTTCTCTGATGTCCTTAACATAGCAGCTGAATAACAGAGATCTAACACAGGGCTGTGGGAGCTGTCAAAGCACATCTTCCTGGAGGAAGAGATCCAGCAAGGTCTCAGGTCTACTCTGAAGCCTGGCTTCATCACTCTTGTCCTGGGGAGGGACACGGCCTCAGATCAGCCTCCCCTGGATCTCTGCCTCAATGATCAAAGTCCTGCAGCTGTGAGGAAGGAGTCCAGGGCAGCTTTGAACACAGAGAAACAAGATGTCAAACTCCAAGAAGTGAATCTTAAATCTTGATTCATTCAGGTAAGTCACAAAAAGAGGAACATTTCTTTAAGTGATTCCTGCCCTCATAAAGGCTGTTATGTTGGAGAAATAACTGTGGAATAATTTGATCTAGAGTAAGTTTGTCATTATTGCACGAATAAAATAATGAAATGTTGCTAAAACATTAGAGCTCTAGAACTCAAAAGGATTAGAAGCCTAATGCACTAATATTAGTCTACATGTTAGCATGGACTTGAATAATAACTCGACTTGAAGCTGATGCTCAACTACGAGCACAAATTATTTATATATACATAATATTTTATAAATCTTATAACGTGTACAAGATTAAGTTATTGGACACAAAACCAAAAAACATTTGTAGCTTCGAAGACGCGGACGTTATAAATATGTGTGTTTTCATTTGCCTATTTTAGCATGAATTATTCGAGGGTATTTTATTTCTTAGATGTATTTATTATTATTAAAGGTAAAAGGTGTGCAGGTGAATCTGATGGAGGTGCTGCTGTGCCTCCCTCTCCCAGCAGGGGGGGCTGCAGGACCATGTGGAGGACCGC
>CM059302.1:492500-565000 GCA_030340665.1 Neosalanx taihuensis
TAACCTTGTCTTTATTCTTCGCTCCTTGAAATAAAAGTGGTTGGTATTTGGCACTTGGCATCCATCCCCTATGTGTCTCTATGAAGGGTTACTGAGCATGTCTGGAGGGGAGGCAGGGCACAGGGGCTGTTAAGCAGCTCAACTCTTTAACTTGCTCATGTCTGTTAGGTGTTGTCGAACTATAAAGCTCCACTTGCAGCTGAAACCCAGCAGATTTGTGTTTTTTTCATTTTTTCTATCTGCTTTTTTTCTGCGCCGTGCTTAATCTGAGACTCTGAAATTGGCTTTTGGGATCATGTTTTGCTGTCAGAACCGAGGAAAATGTAAAGCCACATGTTTGACTGTGCTCAGAATCCTTTGAGGGGCGACCTTCCCCTTTCTCCACACACACACATACACACACACACACACACACACACATACACACACACACACACACACACAGCCGGCAGCTGGAGCTGTGATGTGTATAAGAGGCACCTGCAGACCAAATGAAAAGCCGTCGTCTGCTTGCTTCAACATCTGGAGGTCTGTGTAGCAGCGAACCGTTCAAGCTCACAGTGTTTCGCCATCGGCCAGACATTCCTGGTGCTGTGAGGTCATCCCTGACTGGAGAGCAGCCGGTCACTGGTGTGGACTCTGATGTCAGCTCAGCCCAACATGACATGAGGGGTGTTCAACAAGATCCAACTGATCCTTTTGCTGGTGGGCTGTACCATCTGAAGCAGAGCTGGGGGACTCCACCTCAGTAGAACCCATGCTGTGATGCTGCTGGTGATGCTGCCCTGTCTGTGCTCTCCAAGCACAACCACATCTGTGTGAGTAACCTAGTGTTATTCTGACCACCTCAGTTCAGTTCTGGGGTGAAATCCTCCAAACACACGAGTCTTCTCTGTGTCTGGGTTGGTAATATCATACTGGTGGATCATGTGTCTTTGTTTGAGAGACCCCAGACATGCTAACACAGAGCAGATGCCCAATAAGACAGTGTGTGTGTGTTAGTGTTGTCCTCTGCTGTGCCCCTCTGCTCGATACTCACCCAGAGTTACCTGAGAACGATCTCTACACACAGCCAGACGCTACAGAAACAGCATCTTTTGGGTGGGCTGGGCTCATTCTCTCTTTTTCGCTTCCAAGATGATTTGATACGTGGAACTGGGAGTCAGAACCCGGATCCACGGGTGTTTCTGCTGAATGCTGTCAGCCGGGGTTTGACGTCTTCATCTGCCTCCAGGTCACAGAAACACAGGGAGATCTCAGGGCACATGTAGGTCAGGTCACATGATCTGCCATGGCTGTGTCCCCTCAGTCAGGTGATCAGGCTGGCCTGTCTGTTCATTCAGGGCATTCATGCTGTTTCAGATGCTGCTCAAACCAGGTGTTCTTTCAATAGGAAGTGTTCTCACATCAGACACACTGCATATCGCCTCCTTTGTGTGTGTAAGGTGAGGAGCACCTGTCCCCAGGTGCCTGTCTGTCCTCCCAGGGACACAGACGGGGGGGGGGGGGGGGGGGGGGGGGGTAGGGTTACAGGAAGACCTGCAGACGGTCAGCCCTCTCACACGCACACAGGAACACGTCTAGACCGTGAATGATTCATCCACTCGGTCCCTTTCTGTTGCCATGTTTCATGATCATTCCACAGCCTGATTTTTGGTAGTATTTTTCAGTGAAGCCTTTCATCAACCTCTGCCATTCCATAACACACACACACACACACACACACACACACCACCAACGTCTGTGTTTATATGATGCAGACCTTCTGCTCTTTCAGTAATGTTTCTGTTCTGTTCCACAGAGGGACCCCTCCCCACAGCAGGACCCCTCCCCACAGCGCCCCCCTGACCACCACCATGTCTCACAGACAGGAACAAGCTTCACCAGCAGGAAGAAACGGAGCCCCAAACCCCCTCCTGCCTCAGGTACAGTCAGACAGCTGGGTGGGGTCAAGGTCCTCAAGGTCCAAGGTCATCAGCCTGACTCTGATGTTCTACTGGTGGATAACAGGTTTATCACATTCAACATATATCGATTAGCGGAATCCGTCCGTGTATAATAGACATTTGAATCTCCTGCAGTTTCTGTTAAGGCGCTGAGGTTCTTAAATTTACCGTGGATTACGATGGCTGCATTTAAGGTGCTTAGATGAAGTATTTTGCAAACAGCCTGTTGATACTTTCTCACATTTGTGGGATCAATTGTATTTCTTTATTTTTTTAACGGCTATTTAAGAGCAGCAGCTCCTCAAAACCTGGTCGTTTATTGGGGCAGGCAACCAGCAGAATGGGACTGATTAGGACTTGGATGGCAAACAAGGAAAACCAACCCAGACAGAGAGGCTGGTGTTGACTTACTTCTCCCAGGGAGAATCATTCTGGAAGCTTCAGTGTTCTGGGGTCTGGTCCAGAGCTTTCAGAGGTAAACTGTTCTGGGGGTTAACCTGCTGTTGGGCTTTCAGCAACCAGACAAAGAGTGTTCAGGAGTATAGGAGGGAAGGAGCTTTGGAGGCCTGAACACACACACACACACACACAAGAGAGACAAGAGAGAGACACAGACAGACAGAGAGACAGACAGAGAGAGAGAGACAGACAGAGAGACAGACAGAGAGAGACAGAGAGAGACAGACAGAGAGACAGACAGAGACAGACAGACAGAGAGACAGTGAGTGAGACTCTCATCCAGATGTCAGCTGTGAGACCTGAAGGTATTTCATTCATAATGATCACAAGCTCTCAGACATCTGATCAGTATGTAGGAATGAGGTGTCTTTGGTGTGTTTTATGTGTTTATAATGTGAAGTAGGCAAAAAAAATAAATCAAACTCCTAAAGTCCTTGTGAAGTTTGGCATGTGCAGCAAGTGCATCTGATGACATTCCAGAAGCTGTGGCGTGACATTGAAGACTTGAGAGCGCTGTGGTGATTGAAGTTCAATTAAGATTTCAGGGGTGAACCCTAACCCCCCCACCCCACCCTCCCCACCCACCCAGAAACCCCATCTGTAACAATGTTGAGAGCCTCTAAACATTAATGACTCCCAGGTCTGCTGCACTACACACACACGCTGTAATGTCGGCCTAAGATGTGTGTGTGTGTGTGTGTGTGTGTGTGTGTGTGTGTGTGTGTGTGTGTGTGTGTGTGTGTGTGTGTGTGTGTGTGTCCTCATACAGCAGGTCCACGGCTTGTTAGGAGATGAATGTGAGGGATGCAGGCAGGGTTAAGGCTCTGGACGCATGTCTGATATGGGAACATCACTATGGGGGGGGAAGGTTAGATGGTCTTTGTAGTTCTAATGACATAGTAAACAGTCTGAGAGAAACGGCTGCACACAAACACACACACACACACACAGCCTATGAACATGCACACATCTTTCAAGCAGTGATGCTGATGCCTTAACCAATATACATGCATGCACACACACACATACACAGTTTAATACACACACAGACACACAATTTAATACACACACACTCTTTCATCTGCATTCCCCATCTGGGTTGAATTGTGAAGAGGGTTTTGGCAGGATAGAGTATCTCTAATGATCTTCTCCAGTTCTACTGACTGTGAATGCTTAAGGCTCCCATTCTGTGGAGAACAAAACCACACTTACAAATTACTACACTGTAAGATACCGCAGACGCACACACACTCTCTCACACACACACACATCAACACACACACACTCTCTCTCATACACACACAAACATACCTCCACTGGACTCTCCAGGGTATTCAGTGTTATTTTAGCTTGTGTTCAGTATGTTTGGGCTCAAACCCAGTTTTCCTTCCTAATCAGTGTGTTTTTCCTTCCTTTTCAGAGCCCAACAGCAGGAGAAAAGAAAGGAGAAAAGGTGACTGAGAGTGTGTGTGAGCAGCTCCTTGTAGGTCCTCCCTGTAGGGCCTCCTGTAGGTCCTCCTGTAGGGCCTCCTGTAGGGCCTCCTGTAGGTCCTCCTGTAGGTCCTCCTGTAGGTCCTCCTTGTAGGTCCTCCTGTAGGTCCTCCTGTAGGGCCTCCCTGTAGGGCCTCCTGTAGGGCCTCCTGTAGGGCCTCCTGTAGGTCCTCCTGTAGGTCCTCCTTGTAGGTCCTCCTGTAGGTCCCCCTCTAGGTCCTCCTGTAGGGCCTCCTGTAGGTCCTCCTGTAGGTCCTCCTGTAGGTCCTCCCTGTAGGTCCTCCTGTAGGGCCTCCTGTAGGGCCTCCCTGTAGGTCCTCCTGTAGGGCCTCCCTGTAGGGCCTCCTGTAGGGCCTCCTGTAGGGCCTCCTGTAGGTCCTCCTGTAGGGCCTCCTGTAGGTCCTCCTGTAGGTCCTCCTGTAGGGCCTCCTGTAGGTCCTCCCTGTAGGTCCTCCTGTAGGGCCTCCTGTAGGGCCTCATGTAGGGCCTCCTGTAGGGCCTCCTGTAGGTCCTCCTGTAGGGCCTCCTGTAGGTCCTCCTGTAGGTCCTCCCTGTAGGTCCTCCTGTAGGGCCTCCTGTAGGTCCTCCTGTAGGGCCTCCTGTAGGTCCTCCCTGTAGGTCCTCCTGTAGGGCCTCATGTAGGGCCTCCTGTAGGTCCTCCTGTAGGGCCTCCTGTAGGTCCTCCTGTAGGTCCTCCTTGTAGGTCCTCCTTTAGGTCCTCCTGTAGGGCCTCCTGTAGGGCCTCCTGTAGGTCCTCCTGTAGGGCCTCCTGTAGGTCCTCCTGTAGGGCCTCCTGTAGGTCCTCTGGTCTTACTTGTTATGTTTTATTGTTACTCTGAGTGCTGTGCTGTACCTGCTGGTACAGACAGATAAAGGATTATCTTACCTTACCTTGTTAGTAGATCGAGCCAAGTTTAGTAAACTGATCTGATGAGTTGAGCGGATGTCTGGTCCAGCAGGGTTCATGTCCTGTGCCTCATCTGACCTCCTGGCTTTCCTCTGCAGGTAGAAAGAGGTCTCCAGGTGCTCAGGGCCCCCCTGGTCTCCCTGGCCCCCCCGGCCCCCAGGGCCCTCCAGGAATTCCTGGAATCCCTGGTATCCCAGGCAGCAATGCTGTTGGCCCCTCCGGACCCCCCGGCCCTCCTGGCCTGCAGGGGCCTCCTGGGCTTCAAGGACCCGCAGGTATGACAGAGTGTAGACCTGGACCCCCCAGTACCCCTCAGTACTCTGGGTCTGGACCCCCCAGTACCCCCCAGTATTCTGGGTCTGGATCCCCCAGTACCCCCCAGTACTCTGGGTCTGGCCCCCCCAGTACTCTGGGTCTGGACCCCCCTGTACCCCCCAGTACTCTGGGTCTGGACCCCCCAGTTGTCAGTCAGCCAGACTGCTTGTGTAAAGTAAAACAGTCAACAAGTGCGATCCACAGAAGGTTCGGCCAATATGTCAAACCTAGTGATAGTGAGGTATGATGTCAGTTCTGCTGTTTGACATGTTGTGTGTCTGGTGTGTGTGTGTGTGTCTCCCCTTTATTCTATGATAACCGATGTGTCTCTGACAGGGGTGGCAGAGAAAACCAGATCCAAGGAGTTCCAGGTACCTGAGCAGCATTGAGCACCAGACATTACAACACACAACACAGCAAGCTGTGTTATAGGAAGATGCTTTAGATGAAACTCTGTCCAGCTGCTTACAGCTCTGTGTCTCTGCTCCTATCAGCCTGCAGTCGTACATCTTCAGGGACAAGAGACGACCATCCAAGTCAGGGAAGGTAAAAGCATCTTTGTTCATCTTCCCACTGTGCTGTCAACTCTGATCTCTCTGTCTTAGTGACGTCTCTTTTCCAGATTGTTCCTTACGTCTCTAGACTTACTTACACACTCTCTCTCCCTCCCCTCTTCCTCTCTCCTTATCTCCTCCCCCTCTTCCTGTGCAGATCTTTCTGAGGGGGTTCTGAGGAACTGGAAGATGGTGTCCATCCACCATCGGGTGTTTAAGATGCACTCTCGCTCCGGACAGCTGGAGGTTCTTCTGGATGGTGTTTACTTCATCTATAGCCAGGTAGAAGTGAGTATGGTCCCTGACCTAACTCTTCTACACACAGCTCCCTCTGTCCATCTATACCCAGAAAACATCTAACCATAATCCACAGCAGAGGGGGGCGATGAGATACCAGGACTGTGTGCCAAGCCAATAGACATCCTGACATAGATTTTATTATTCAATAATATAAATAAACCTTATATGGTTCTGTGCCACTACTAGTAATACATGTTACAAGAAGGCTATGAAAATATTGTGTCTTTTAATATGATAAATTATATAAATTATATATTATGAATTATAATGTATTCCTTTAAATTCCAAAAAATACTTGAGATGTATGTTAAAGACCAGCCATTTTCGAGGGCTGACCAACAGTGTCTCCTGCTGGTGAGGCTGTGTAAGCGCATGTATCACATGTAAATCTGCTGGGACCACAGATTTCCTACTAATCAGTTAGTTTGAACTGGTTTGGGTCTAACTGGGCCAGTAGAAGGTCGTGCAGGGCCCACCTCTGATACACAGTGTATTGAGACAGTAGGGTCCACTTCAGACCCCTACTATTAAATATTTACTTAAAATGCATACATTTTGCTCATTCCAAACAATGAATGAATGAATGAATGAATGAATGAATGAATACGTTTATTTGGTTGTCCATACAAATACCATTATACAAATATATATATATATACATACACATATATACAGACTTAACATATATTAATTTTTGTATATTTACATATATACATACATAAATTACTTTTGTTAATATATGGTTGCAACCAAAAAGGAATGGGCTGAAGCAGCTTGCTTATATAAGCCCATCCTGACATACTACTTAAATTAATACTCAAAACAACAACATAAAGATATGCATTATTATTCATTATCGTCCCAAAAGCATAAATATTTTCCATCGTTCATGGTCCTGTAGTTTATAATAGCAATTTGTAAGTATTAATAATTTCATGTTTTAACAATACTGTTAGCTTAGGGAATAAGCAACATACAGAGTTTTATGAATTTATGAATACATTTGTATTTTGCGGGATTGCGTGGGAAGTTTCTGAGGGGAAGCCAAAACCATTAGCATTATAATAATACCATCGGACAGCGTGACATAAACATGTACTCAGACTGCTGATCCTGTTCCAACACCTTGACACACTAAATGACATCATAGGAGGCCAAGTTTTAAACAACCCCCCCCCCAGCTCAGTACAGATCTCTGAGAAAAATCATTTTTGGAAAAAACTTTAAACAACTTTGGAACAATGTCCACTTTTCTCTAAGAATGCTTTCTTTTCCTCTGTGTTCCTCTTTTGTTGTTGTTTATTTGTCCCCCCCACCCCTACCTCCCCCCCAGGTGTATTACCTGAACTTCACAGACATTGCCAGCTACGAGGTCATGGTGGATGCGACCCCCTTCCTGCGCTGCACCTGCAGCATCGAGACAGGCCAGAGGAAGTTCAACACGTGCTACACTGCAGGCGTGAGCGTGCTGCGAGCTGGACAGAGGATCTGCATCCGCATGGTGTACGATGACACGCTAGTGAGCATGACCAACCACACCACCTTCCTGGGGAGTGTTCGGCTCGGTGACGCACCGCCTACAGGACGCCACTGAGTCAACACCAGGTCAACACCAGGTCAACACCAGGTCAACACCAGGTCAACACCAGGTCAACACCAGGTCAACACCAGGTCAACACCAGGTCAACACCAGGTCAACATCAGGTCAACACCAGGTCAACACCAGGTCAACACCAGGTCCACATTGCACCTCTCCACTAGCTGAGGACTGTGTCCTCCAGTCTTCACCTTCCCCTTTGAAACACAACCCCCTTGATGGGTTCTTATCGTCCGCCTGTCTGGTATCTGAGGTGATCACATGTTGGAGGATGTTGAGTTGATGGTTCAAACACCATCAATGTGCACCAGTCTTTACATTAGCTGTTTAGGGATTGTGTCAGTTAAAGGAGTTATGAAAATAGCCAAGCCATATCTCAAATTATAATTCAAAACATCCCAAGCCTACATAAGGAGAAGTATCATTTTGCCAGTCTAATGTCCTACATGATAGCAGGACATTTTGCCCCCCAGTTAAACACGAGTGTAACCAGGAAGAACGCAGCACAAATATGATGCTGGACTTAACGTCGTATTTTTGCGCAATTTGCACTAAGTGACTCCAGCAGAGAAGACGTGTGAGAGAAGCTTCATTCCACTGCCTGTCTTCAGTGATCGTATGAAGGAATCCACAGTTAGTAATACGGTTTGTGTTTATATTACACTGTACATATTTGTACATAAAATGGGATATACTTTTTGTAAATGTGTGATTGATGGAATAAAATCAGTTTTCCTTGTCAGTGTTTGTGTTTTCTGCCAGCGCTGGTTTTGATTAAAAGGTTCCCACTAGAGCTTTGATGTGGGTTCGGTTGGCTCAGACACTGACAAGAACAAATCATGTTTCTTGAACGAAGCTCATTGTTTTGACTCTTACAGTGTTTTGTCTTGAAAAGCAGTTGGAAGCACTTATCTGGGTGAGTTTGCAGATCAATGCAAGTTCAACTACAATCCACAGACGATCTAAAATGAGTTCAATCTCCACGTGTGACAGTGGCCTGTTTGCTCTTAGGGACTGAGCGTTCCCCATTCTTGAAAAAACGGAACACTAGTTTTCGGGTTAAGCGAAGTGCGACAAATGACACTGGCATCTGTAAAGGGCTTGATAAGTAGAATTTCTAGCTTTATGTCCAGGAAGATTTCTAATTGACTAAACTTTCAGTTTGATGTTCACTGACGCTGGTGTTGCTTTTACAATGGAGTCCAGACAATGTAGAAGGGAAATACACACCAACAAAAAACGATGTTTACTATACGGAGGACAAGACAAGGATGAGATGACAATAACATGGAGGGTGTTGTTATCACAGGATATTACAGCCTCCACAAAGTCATGAAGGAAACTGATACATACATGCAATGACAGTAGGAAAGATATGTTCACGATCTTGGTGAAAACCTTCAAGATAAATTTCAGATGAATGACAGACATTTCAGAAACACCCAGAGAATATGTCAACTATTTCCAGACAGTTTCAAACAAATTGTGCTTTCAAAGCTTCTGTTCTGGGATTGTTGGGATTTTTGAGTATTGTGGTAAAAATAGTAACATCGAAATCCATCTGTTGTCACTTGAGCTGCAGGAAGCTGTCAGCTCTATAGATCAGGTTCATCATGAGCCAGTGTGTGTTCTACTGTGTGTTCTACTGTGTGTTCTACTGAGATCATCACAGCTGTGTGTTCTACTGTGTGTTCTACTGTGTGTTCTGCTGTGTGTTCTACTGTGTGTTCTACTGAGATCATCACAGCTGTGTGTTCTACTGTGTGTTCTACTGTTATCATCACAGCTGTGTGTTCTGCTGTGTGTTCTGCTGTGTGTTCTACTGTGTGTTCTACTGTGTGTTCTACTGTGTGTTCTACTGAGTGTTCTACTGAGATCATCACAGCTGTGCGTTCTACTGTGTGTTCTACTGTGTGTTCTACTGTGTGTTCTGCTGTGTGTTCTACTGTGTGTTCTGCTGTGTGTTCTACTGTGTGTTCTACTGTGTGTTCTGCTGCGTGTTCTACTGTGTGTTCTACTGAGATCATCACAGCTGTGTGTTCTACTGTGTGTTCTACTGTGTGTTCTACTGTGTGTTCTACTGTGTGTTCCACTGGGATCATCACAGCTGTGTGTTCTACTGCGTGTTCTACTGTGTGTTCTACTGGTTGTTCTACTGTGTGTTCTACTGTGTGTTCTACTGTGTGTTCCACTGGGATCATCACAGCTTGTTTCATCATGTGTGTGTTTATACCTTCTACAGGGTTTCCCTGCAGGGTCCCCCCCCCCCCCCCCCCCTCCTCACTAACACCTTCTTTGTTCTTCCAGGCTATTTTAGAAAGGTTTCCGTTTAGGAAAGAGTTCCAAATTTAACTATAGCAGGAACAAACAGTGATAAATATACCTGCCATGTTGTCTGGTTGGCAGATATAATATGGCTTGTGAAAGTAAAACATATTTGTACTCAAAGAACAAAAAGAAAAAAAAGAAAGCAATACCTGTTATAGAATAAAGAAATAATTCTAATTTAAACTCACAATATAGGATCCTTACTAGGAGACATTAAAGTAAGTTGACACAAGGGTGAGTCAAAACTAAGGTTTGCTTAAAAAAAACTACATTCATGTTGATCAACTCCAAATAACAATTGCAAAGTATCACACAGTAAGTTGACAGATGTAATGTTTCAAACTTGGATGGCTGTATGAAGGTTTATGTTCAGGGCAGGAGTATTTGTCGTTCATCAATATTTGAATAGATATTAAAATAAATGTTAATGCAAAGAAATCTGGGAATACCAAATGTTTGAGAACTTGACAGAGTCGCAAATATTTCTTCCAACAGAACCAAACCTCATGTTCTCCTGTCAGAGGCTGTTGTGACAAACATGTTTACTGGGTTAATAAAGTCAACAAACAGCGTATCTGATGTCCACATCCTCTCTTTCCTCTCCATGACTTTTTTTTCATGCTGAGCAGCTATATATGCCTGCACAATCATGCAGCGCTGCCCAGAGAAGCAAAACAAGTACAGCCATGATGGGACACACTCTCCATGTCTTTTACCTCTTATGGTCACACACTATACTTTACTCAGTGTTTGGAAGGCAAGATCTGCGCTACCAGGTAGGTCCTCCAGGGAAAAGGAAACTTCATTGTCTAATGATATTTTACTGTCTTTGATCGGAATAACAAACTTCTTAGTTGTACATTGTAATGTATTGATTTCCAGAAACCCAAAGTACTATTGACTAGTGTTTAACAATGCTAGCCTTCTCTAACACAGCGATGTGATGACATTCCTAACATATGTGCAGATGTCTAAGCATGAGATAATGTACTCCTTCAAACACAGGAGCTGTCCCAGCAACACTGGAGGCTGACGTCAGTTCCTGACAGACTGGACCCAGGGCTTAAGAGGCTGGACCTCTCCCACAACATGATCAGGCAGCTGGGTCAGCTGCCTCTAACACACCTCAACAGACTAGACCTCAGCTACAACCATCTGGAGCTTCTAGAAGATCTGGCTTTCCAGGATGTTCCAGAACTGACAGAACTGAATCTGGCTCGTAATGAGCTGAACCACAATCTTGACAGAAACAGCAGAAGCTTCCAGCACCTCCGAACACTGAGGAGTCTGGATCTGTCTCTGAACAGGTTAGATGGGGAGGCAGTAGGACTTTACCTTTCCAACATGTCCACTCTGGAACACCTGGATCTCACAGGAAATATGTTGATGAAACTCACGTCAAATTCCTTCACAGAAGCCAAGGGTCTGAGAAGAATCTATCTTGAAAATAATCTCATATCAGATATAGATCCAGGGACATTTCAAACTCTGACAGAACTAGAAAGTTTGAACTTGGCCCGAAACAATTTGGCCCAAATCTGTGACTTCAAACTACATCAGGTGAAATTCTTGAACTTGAGTCAAAATTCTATCGAGTTCTTCATAACACAGGAGGATGAGAAAACCTACAAACTGGAAATCTTGGATCTGAGTCACAACAACCTCCTTTATTTTCCAATTGTCCCAAAGAGTAGCTTTCTGAGACGCCTTCACCTCCAACACAACATGTTAGGAGCCATGACCCCGGAGGTTCAGATACCAGAGGTCAACGCTCTTTACAAAGAGATCAGCTGTGCTGTAAGGAACAGTACTTTAGAGAACGAGAACATCTATTCTAACTGGAGAAACATGCCGTTGGTTTACATGGACTTGAGTAACAATCACTTCAGGTACTTTCCTCTCCAGACTCTGAGGTATCTGACAGCTTTGGAAACCCTGAATCTGAGCACAAACTGTGTGTTTGATATCAGCTCTGACTCAGAGCAGGATGGTTCTGCTTCTCCTCTTTTTCCCTCCTTAAGGTTCTTTGATTTGCAAAACAATGACATCACACACTTCAGCCTCCTCTCTCTTCAGTCCCTGCCTCACTTAGAGACTCTGAACCTGCAGAAGAACACAGTGAAGACATGTGAACCAGACAACAGGACTAAACCAAGCCCACAACCTGACATGTCCTGCGTTAACTTCAGCCACATTAGGACTCTGAGACATCTTAACTTGCAAGACAACGGCATAGAGGATCTCCATCCCAGAACTTTTGATCAAACACCTCTTGTTTCTCTCAATCTGGCAAAGAATGAAGATTTGATGATACACTTGGGTGCCTTGGAAGGAGTTCAGAGAAGTCTAAAGTCACTTAGCATCAGTGCAATTAACCTGACTAACACTGCCTGGTCTTTACCTTGTTTAACAGCACTGACTCAGCTAAACATCTCCTACAATAAGCTAGCTGTGATCCCTGATAGCATCATGTGTTCTCCATTAAGAGAACTCGATGTCAGACATAATGCTTTTGTTTCCTTAGATGATTATTTGGTTGCTAATTTGTCTGTGCATCTCCAAGTTCTGTATATTAGTGGAAATGCATTCAACTGTTGTGATACAAACTGGCTGACAATCTTGAGGGAAGCCAAGGTTAACATCACAGATCTTTATAAATCAGAATGCATCTCAGCTAACAATGGAAGCCTTATTCAGTTTACTGAGTTTTTACACAATCCTTCCCTTTATTGTTTGTCTGGAACACCAGAACTGACTTCTGTCTTAATTCTCATCTTCATCTTGTTTATTTCTACTGTGTTTGCCACATTGGTTGTGTGTATACAAAAAGTGTGTTGCCAAAGAGGATCTTTCCTTGTGTGAAGTAACAGATGTATTTATGACAGGTTGAATGTGTTTTTTGAATCTCGTTTCCCTGCTTTGCTTAACATCACATCTACATTAAAGTCAAAACATACTAAATAACACTACGATGTTTAGCTACTACAGGCGGAGAATGGATTCATATATTTAGTAACAGAACGAAAATCAACATGAACTTGCTCAATCCATTTTCTGACAGCTTTTAATCATTTAATCAAGACCACACATCTCTCCAGGAGGTCAGATTGGGAACACACGTCACTCACCATGGGTCAAACCAAAAACTGACAAACCACATGTGTGTACGACAAACATAAAACAATTAATTTTACACCAAACATAAATATTAGATTTTCATCTGCAATTAAATACGAAAAACGCATTGCGATATTATGTTAGCCATCAGATGACAGACACATCCCACCCCCCTGACCTGACCCCCCTGACCTGACCCACTTGACCTGGTCCAACAGCGGAACATAGAGCACGAGCCCCGCTAGAGCACTAGCACCGCTGGAGCACGAGCACGCTGTTCACCTGCAGCGGACTGACTTTCAAACTAGTGCAGCGCTTCATCCTGCTCCGACTCCGCAGGTTCATCTTCTGAAGTCTTCATCTTCACTTTCAAAGAACTATCACCATACCGTGTTACCCTAGCAACAACAGGATGGAGCACCACGTGTTTGGACCGTATCAGAAGCAGACTTCATCTCAGCTCGTCCACTTCCTGCGATCCAACACCAAGAACAAGAACTTTATGGACGTCAGTAATGAGTGGAGTGAATACTTTCAGAAGCCCTCTGATCACTGCCAACCTGACGCTGCTGCCACAGCGCCCCCTAACGGGAGGACGAAGCACCACAGCAGAGAGGCTGAGATGGAGGAGGTAGGAGAGACATTAGCATTGAGGAAGCAGGTGCTCTCAGAGATGGACACACACTACCCAGTGTTCACCGTGAAGAGAGTGGAGTCAGGTGGTTCTCTCACCTACACCTGTACGATCGCAACCCAGACAGAGCTCTGGGACGTAGGGGACATCTTCACTGAGGTCACTGCCTCTCAGGGACTCAGAGCCTCAGGACAAGAAGACCTCCTTCAGATCTCCTGTACTAAAGATCACATGGAGAGGAGCAGCCAAGCTGCCCTGACCCTCGGACACCTTCAGACTGAAGAGGTCAGCTCAAGGCTGGAGGTCAGCTCAGATCTCCTCAGCTTCTCCAAGTGTTCAGCATCATCTTCCATCAGCCTCCTCAGAAGTCCGGAACCGAACCAGCTGAACGTTCCGGAGTCTGGACGAACCAGCATTCCGAAGTTCCAGGTGCGGAAGTTTGAGGAGACGGCGGTGGTGGTTAGTCACATGATCAGTCCAGGGTGTTTCTACATCCAGCATGCAGAAGCCACCATGCAGCTTCAAGCTCTTCAAACAGAGTAAGCTTTCTAACCCTCCAATACTGCCTCAGCTCATGTTTGTGGAGGGATTTTAAGACGCACGATTATATACTGTTAGCCAAATGTCATCAGACATGTTCTATCATTACAAAGACTTTCAGTTGAGTTGTAAAATAGATGAAATATTTATGTTTTGAGGAATTATCATTAGTATGATGTTTGTATTATGTATGAACTCAAAAGGAGACATGTGGAAATATTTCCATCTAATGGTTGTTCTCTCTGGTCTCTGTCTGGTCTCTCTCTGGTCTCTCCCTGTTCTATCTCTGGTCTCTCCCTGGTCTCTCTCTGGTCTCTGGTCTCTCTCTGGTCTCTCCCTGGTCTATCTCTGGTCTATTCCTGGTCTCTCTCTGGTCTCTGGTCTCTCCCTGGTCTCTTTGTCTTGCCTCTGCTCCAGCAGTCTACAGGAGAGTCGTTCACTGGCAGAGCTGCGGAGGATCCCAGATATTGGGAGCTACGTGATGAGCTGGTTCCTGTCACAGCAGATGTGGTGCAGAGCTCAGGTCACCAAGATCTGTGGCATGTGTGAAGGTGGGTTCACTCCCAGGCCCAACCACTAGAGGGCAGATCATTGAGAAACAACAGGCTGTCTCTTACTTTCTTTCCCGCTCTAACCCTCTCAATTGAGTCCCTGGTTGTTCATCCCCCCCCCTCCACCAGAGAGCTACCCAGCAGACGGCCACAGAGCGTCCAGCAGCATCCAGGTAGAGGTGAGGAGGCTGGACTATGGAGACACTTCCTGTGTGTCCCTCTGGGACATTAAGGAGCTCCATCCAGACATGACATCACTTCCTCTTCAGGCTGTCCAGGTTGCTCTGGCCCATGTAAGCAGCTTTCCATCCATTTCATTGGTCAGGGCTTTGATACAAAACCATGTGTAAAATATTGGTCTCCTCTTGAGCGCTCGTGCAAATGTTTATTTTTCCATGAAACATGGATTCAGATGCTTGAGCTGGTTTAGCATTTTTTGAAAGTTCAATAGGTTTCAGTTCAACAGATTTATTATGTAGTCTTAGAACAAAAAGTCAAAAGTGTGTAGAACCAAACTTCTCCTTTAACTGTACCTTATAACCCAAAGCCCCTTTCTTCCTGTTCTGCTTAAGATAGAGTGAAACCAACCTGGATACTTTAATCTAATTTCCATCTGATCAGTCACAGCCTGTTCTCTGTAAAGTTGGATGAAAGAACCAAGTATCTTCTGAGCCAGAATGGCTTTTAGTAGACAGATAAGATATGGGCGATTATCACCAGTTCTAGCATGTTCTCCATCTCTGCTCCTCATCATCCCCCCTCTTCCCGTCTGTGCCCTCCTCTTCCTCCAGGTGGCCCCGGTGGAGGGTTCGGCCTGGTCCCAGGTGGCGGTGTCTTGGTTCAGGGACATGGTAGAGAACAGGACCCTGTTTGCGAGGCTCTATAATCAGGGAGAAGGAGAAGATGCCAAGGTCCTGGTGGAGCTCTTCATGGAGAGGGGGAAGATTGGGGCCATGAGGTCATGCCTCGCCCTCACACACACACACCCACACACACACACACACACACACACACACACACACACACACACACACACTATATTCATAGAAGTGTAAGGATGCTTGTAAATGTCTCCCCAGACTAGTAGTTATGGGGAAGCTAGTTGGTGTGTTGCTGTGTGCCCTGAATGTGTGTGTGTGTGTGTGTGTGTGTGTGTGTGTGTGTGTGTGTGTGTGTGTGTGTGTGTGTGTGTGTGTGTGTGTGTGTGTGTGTGTGTGTGTGTGTGTGTGTGTGTGTGTGTGTGTGTGTGTGTGTGTGTGTGTGTGTGTGTGTTTACAGGAGAGGAGCCTCCCTGTCGCTGAGACTGGCCCAGAACGGACACGCCAAGCATGATAAACTGAGGAACATGGGCATCAAGAGAAGTAGGTGGCATCACACACACACACTGACACACACACACATACACATACTGACACACACACACACACACACACTGACACACACTCACACATACTGACACACACTCAGACATACGGACACACTTTGCTTCCAGTTCTGCTGATTTCCCTTTCCCCTGTTTGAAAGGGTTTCGTATCCTCTAGAGGGCAGTGTTGGTACAGCCATCAGGCTAATGTGTGTGTGTGTGTGTGTGTGTGTGTGTGCGCCTGTGCCTGTGTGTGTGTGTGTGTGCCTGTGCCTGTGTGTGTGCCTGTGTGTGCTGTGTTGAAGGTAGCGTTCAAGAGCAGAGCAGGAAACAAGAAGCAGTGTGGGAGAAGTACCTCATCTCCTGTTATACTCAACAGCACAAATAGTTGCTGTGGATTTGATCCCATCAGATAGTCCGCTGGCCTGGACTGCATTATCCAGTTATTGACAACTAGGAAACATCCTGCTTTATCATATCCTGTGATATCCTATTAATGTTCTTTCATTATTTGACACCTACACATTAGATATTGTTTTATTTATTATTTTTGAAACAAAGCTTGTTGGTCTGCAGGCATTGATATTTATATGTATTGTTGTTGTTTTTTCATCTTAAATTAGTCCTCAGTTTAGATGTCTATTTGCTTAGTTTATAGATACAATGTTGGTCCAGGTAGTGTTTTTTTTTCTTCTTTATTCTCAACAAGAATTTGTTGTTTTCGTACCATAACAAAGTAGGTAGAACCAGCAATAAAATGTAACCCATTTTGTTTTTGTATTTCTATAATATATTAAATGTAACAAATATGGGCTCTATTATTCTACATATACATGTAAAATATATATGTAGTTTTATGTAGCCTAAATCTATATACGCTGTGTTATTTTCAGGTGTCACATAAGCTTTGTGGTTCCAGATAAAGGTAAGAGATGTTAAAATGTCTCTTTTGAGAGTGAAGGACAATAATCTGCAACTCTCCATTAAAGAGTTCAAGGCTAAATAAACATCAAACACAAGAAGACTTTTTGTTCCTCGCTAAGAAGCTGTAATTGATGAAAGGAACTAGCATGAAACACTTGTGACTAGTAGACTTCTGTAACATGATGACCTTAGATATTCAGTTCCTTAAGAGCTGATGTCCTCCCATAGCCAGGCAGGAAGTGAGGTCACAGGCAGTATCAGTACAGTAGCCAGGCAGGAAGTGAGGTCACAGATATTATCAGTACACTATCCAGGCAGGAAGTGAGGTCACAGATATTATCAGTACACTATCCAGGCAGGAAGTGAGGTCACAGATAGTATCAGTACAGTATCCAGGCAGGAAGTGAGGTCACAGGCAGTATCAGTACAGTAGACTAGAGGTCATCTGATAACACTCACTTGCACCACAATGAGCTGACCTCTGCTCTAGCCTGACCACATGCTAGTGCCACAGAAGAGCCTTCTGTTCTCCAGCTGCTTCCCCTCCATACTGGAACATGCTTGTGCTCCCAGTCAAACGGGGGAGTTGGAGTCTGAATAAACTGAAGCTCTCGTCCAGAGGAGCGGACTGGGAGGAGCTGGGAGGAGCTGGAAGGAGCAGGGAGGAGCTGGGAGGAGCTGGGAGGAGCTGGGACAACAGCTGACGTATGAATGAGGTCACAAGGTTCACAGGTCAAGTCCCTCTGTCTGGGGTGATGCCTGTCATGTCCAGAATGTTCTATGTGAAGAATGCCCCACCTCCTCCCCCCCCCCCCCCCAACTACTTCCCCCCACCCCCCCCCCCCCCCCCCCACCCTACTGAGCCTGGGTGATTTAGTAGGATGTCTGTTGTGTAACTGGAATACTTTGTCCAGCTGGTACAACATTTACATTTGATCCCAAAGTAGATAATGTATTTGTTGAATGATTCCACAAACGTCTCACTATTTCTCTCTCACTGGATCCTTCTCTTTCTTTCTCTCCATCCCTCTGTCCCATGTCCAAACCACACTCCACTCTCCTGCCCAGCACCATACTGAGAACAATACAGGACAATCATGTTGCTTTGGTGCAGAGCTGACATCTATTGTGTCCACACAGATTCTTTTTGAGCTCGGGGTAGGAGGAAATCGAGGCGTTTGATCTGGGAATTCAAAAGAGAGTCTTGTTAAAGCTCAATAAAGGCAGCCATTGTATGTAAATTGTTTATCCAAGCCCATATGACTGGCCCAGTGCAGGGTAGAGGCTTGTAGTGGAGGAATGATTAGCATTTTACCAACGCACAGTATTCTCCAAAGCAGTTGACTTCAGCCTTTGGTTTGATTCAAACTTTTCATAATTAGTTATTACTTTTCTACACATTTGTACACAGTTTGTGTACCACCACAGCTGAAGGTAATCCAAATGATGCATCTTATTCCAAAAAATTGAATGATTGTGGGTAACTTGTGTTGGTGCAGAACTGCGAGGAGAGCTGGTGGTTGTGATCTGGTAGATGTGCTCTTCTAAGGGATTGGCTACCTTACTGACAAGTTATATCACAGACCATGTGTGTAGGATCTTTTTGGGGCTGAAACATTCCAGCCTGAATGATAATACAGCTGGATTTATTTTCGTTTTCAATCAGGCAACATCTAGACTAGAGCATCAAACTACAATAGAAGTCTGAAGTCAATCAATCCTAAAAGGTCCTAATGAGATGCAGGTGTTGAGCCATTGCTGGGGAAGTCTGTGTTGCTGTGTGTCTGTCTGTCTGTGACTGGATCCCAGGTTACCTTGGGAGTCCTCTATTAATACTTGGCGAACCAATCACATGGTTTGACTAGACGTTTGTCCATTGGCTTTGCTAGCGTGCGTCCAATGACGTGCTTGGTAGGCCAACCTTCAGGCCTTTAAAACAAGCAGACGGGTGCTTTAGCGGCTCTCGTTGGGTGTGGGGTCTCTGTAGGTGTGGGGTCTCTCTAGGGTCTCTGTAGGTGTGGGGTCTCTCTAGGGTCTATGTAGGGTGTGGGGTCTCTGTAGGTGTGGGGTCTCTCTAGGGTCTCTGTAGGTGTGGGGTCTCTCTAGGGTCTATGTAGGGTGTGGGGTCTCTGTAGGTGTGGGGTCTCTCTAGGGTCTCTGTAGGTGTGGGGTCTCTGTAGGGTCTCTGTAGGTGTGGGGTCTCTGTAGGGTCTATGTAGGGTGTGGGGTCTCTGTAGGGTGTGGGGTGTGGGGTTCTGACCAGCCTGCCTCCATGTCTGGATCCCACCTCATGGTGTTGGTTTATGGACCTGCTGCTGCCACTCACTCCCCCGGATGAGCCTGGTAAACTGGTACCAAAAATGCCTTCAAACCACTGAAGATGTGTTCTAACCGTGTTTTTACCGTGTTATACCTGAGGGCTACATGATGTTATCTTTGAGATGTAGTTGAGGTTGTGTGTTTAAGGAATACAGGTGTAGGTTTTGACGACCACCTTGAAACTGATTGCTGTTTATTTGAACTTTTCAGTAAAAGAATAATGCATTGTGGATTTGATAGAATGTAATCGTTTCTTCATTTGAAATTAGGAATAGTAAATGCTTACTTTCCTAATACTTTGAGGATTTGATTTTTTTCCATCATGTTAGCTTGAACTTTGACTTTTTGTTTCATTTGATTTGTAACCTTCCAGACCTGGAATCCAAAATGAACTGGGGGTCCTTTTACGCCGTGATCAGCGGTGTAAACAGGTATTCCACTGGGATCGGTCGCATCTGGCTGTCTGTGATCTTCATCTTCAGGATCCTGGTCCTGGTGGTGGCAGCTGAGAGCGTCTGGGGAGACGAGAAGTCTGGCTTCACCTGCAACACCCAGCAGCCTGGCTGTAACAGCGTCTGCTACGACCACTTCTTCCCCATCTCACACATCCGTCTGTGGGCTCTGCAGCTCATCCTGGTGTCCACCCCGGCCCTGCTGGTAGCCATGCATGTGGCCCACCGACGCCACATCGACAAGAAGATCCTGAGGAGGACGGGCAGAGGAAGTCCCAAAGATCTGGAGCACATCAAGAACCAGAAGTTCCGGATCATCGGCGCTCTGTGGTGGACCTACATGATCAGCATCGTCTTTAGAATCGGCTTTGAGGTGACCTTCCTTTACGTCTTCTACCTGATCTACCCCGACTTTAAGATGGTGCGGCTGGTCAAGTGTGACTCGTTCCCGTGTCCAAACACGGTGGACTGCTTTGTCTCCAGACCCACAGAGAAGACCATCTTCACCGTGTTCATGCTGTGTGTGTCTGGGGTGTGCGTGCTCCTGAACCTGGCAGAGGTGGCCTATCTGATTGGCCGAGCTTGCATGCGATGCTGCCACGGCTCAGACGAGGAGACTAAAGTAGCCTGGATCTCCCAGAAACTGTCATCCTACAAACAGAATGAGATTAATCAGTTGATTGCGGATCATTCGCTAAAGGCAAAGTTCAGTGTGCCAGCAAAGACCCCTGTGGAGAAGGGTGAGAGATGTTCTGCTTTCTGAAACACTATCCCTCCATACTGTCTTCACTGCTTCCAACTAACAATCAGTAACCCACTCAAAATACAGGACATCATCGTCACCATGGTTACATTATATATATCTTTTATCACATTCAGTCATTTATTTTCATCTGTTCGTTCTACTGACTGTTGCAGGTAACAGGTGTGAGAATGGCATCCAGCTGTAGGATTCAGAAAGTGAGAGATTCTTGTAAACTTTTCTTGCTGGATAAGAATGAACATTTCTCCAAGGGAAAGTCTCTGAAGCGTCTTCTGTTAGCGGTGGAAGTGAAGCAGACAGAATAAAGCAGCGTCTGTTGGACCAAGTGACTTGCAGGATCATGATGGGCTGGTCAAGGAAACCTTTGTATGGCCGAATTTAGTCTTTGTTTTGAAGAAAACATTAATTCCTACATTGTTTTATGGGTTGTTTAACTAATTTTAAATGACTTGTTGGATGTTCATACAGAAAAATAATTAGACGTAAGTGATGTTAATAAATCTAGAGGTCAGCATGACCTGGGAACTTGACTCACTTCTACATATTTTTGGTTCGTTCATTTCAAGCAACTTTCTTGTGGGAAAATGACGTAGCTTGTTGTCTGATAAAACTCTTTCATGGTCCATCTGGGGGTCTGGGGTTCAGGTCTAATTGGCTCCATTAATCAGGACTGTTGACTCACTAGATCACTCTGTGTAGAATAACACATGCTAACATCAGAAGAGTCAGTTCTGGTGATTCATCTCCAAATCTTTAAGATTGAACATTTCTGGATCTCTCACAACACTCAATGTTACTGAACTGCTTTTGAACTTGTTATTCTGCTTGGACATGGTCCTGCGCTGTTTCAGAACCTGGTGGTGGCTTTGTTAAAGAGGCGTCTACATGATGCCAAACCTATGAATAGGCAGGATTAGAGAGAGGATTCACTCTTCAAACATTCACATACTGGCTGCTTTTATGTCGCAGGAACAAGAATGACAGTTGTGGTTAAAGCGCCAAATCCTGTTAGTAAACTTAAAGGTCTTGTTAGTACACCTTGGTATCTATCTGCCAGCTACATTTATTTGTCTCTTTCAATTAACTTTAATTTACTTGATAATTATTCAAAACATCCTGAACCGTAAATTGTAAATACACATTCATTGTCAGAGTGACTTATCAAAATGATATTCCAATAATGATCGTCCTAGAAATATTTAGTATTTACACTATATAGAGTTGCAATAATATAGAGAGTACTGAATTTGTCTAAACGTTAGTTGTTATACTGTTACCATCCCAAATTTCCTATCCTTTGCGTCATCTATCAATCTTTGATTTTAACTCACGTCGTAATCATGGAGGCTGAGGTCTCATGGTGTTGGAATGATAGAAGACAGACTAATGTGCTCTTTTGTTGTTTGAGAGAGGAAAGCTTTCTGTAGATATGAAGTAAGAAGTCTGGTTTGTATCTAATGGGAATAGAGGTGTATATTCTGTATATCTGTAATGTATATCAAGAAATAAAATCTATAATAATGTAAATGATTTAAGATGTGTAGATAAACTACTTATGAAACATTGTTAAGACTCTCCTAATTAGCTGTGAGCTCCATAGGTTGGTTAAATCAAAACGTTGAAAATGGGGGGGGGGGGCGGGGGGGGGCTGTTGAAATTCTTTACCGATGTGAAAATAAATTGTTAAACATATTTGGCAGGTGTGCTGTTCCAGCACTGTATGATGTTATAATAGATATTTCTAGAACTTCATGTCTTCCTGTAATGATCCTAACCTTAACCATGCAGTTCCTGCCAGAGCTTCTGTATTTGCAGCGAGTCTTCAGTGACTCCAGACTCAAACTGCTGCTGCTCTCCAAGTGCTGCCCTCTGCGATATGAGAGATCCACCCCAACTATATTTAGCTCTGGAGCAACACTTGTGACAACACCGCCTCGTCGATCACCTTACTGGTCAACTTCTCTGTCACTCTCAGTAACAAGCAAGTCAGACAGCTCGCACAGTTTACATTAGACAGTGTGCCAGTTGCCAAATTTAACCCCAGTTGGCTCGGTGAAACATGAAGCGGGCGGTACGAGGGAGAGGAACTGGACTTGGCCGTGAGTGTGTCTGGTAGCCGCAGCAGCAGTGACCAGGCCAGGAGAGCAGCCCTGAACCTGCCCACACGCTGAGGGCACAGGGTAGAACAGTGCAGCGAGGTGGAACAGAGTTGTTGTGTCCGGCAGAGGTCCAGCTTTCCTGTCCATTCAAGGGCATTGCTGGGGGCTGGAGAGCGGGGCTAGAGAGCGAGGCTGGCCTGAGACTGAGGCCTTGTGAGGGAAGAGAGGACTGGAACACAATGGAACCAGAGAGACAGGAGGAGCTCCACTGCTGTGTGAGCTGACAAGGTGAGCAGAACGACTGCTTCTGATGCTTTTAGTAGCTGTCGTCTAGTGGGCGGATCAAGGAGGAAGGTGGAGGCAGGTGGAGGAAGGTGGAGGAAGGTAGAGGCAGGTGAAGGAAGGTGGAGGCAGGTGGAGGAAGGTGGAGGAAGGTGGAGGCAGGTGGAGGAAGGTAGAGGCAGGTGGAGGAAGGTGGAGGCAGGTGTAGGCAGGTGGAGGCAGGTGGAGGCAGGTGGAGGAAGGTGGAGGAAGGTGGAGGCAGGTGGAGGCAGGTGGAGGAAGGTGGAGGCAGGTGGAGGAAGGTGGAGGCAGGTGGAGGAAGGTGGAGGAAGGTAGAGGCAGGTGGAGGCAGGTGGAGGCAGGTGGAGGAAGGTGGAGGAAGGTGGAGGAAGGTGGAGGCAGGTGGAGGCAGGTGGAGGCAGGTGGAGGAAGTGAACTGGTGTGAAGTGGTGTAACTGGAAGCTGTTCATGTGATCAGGGTTGTCATGGTTTCCTACACAGTTCTATTCCTTACAAAAGTCTCTGAAGTTTTGGTTTCTGTGTTTGTGCTTCGATTGGTGAAACTGGTAAAACTTTTTGTTGAACCATTAGTATGGAGACACAGATGACAAACACAAAGAGACTTTCTGTTGCTGGAGACTAATGCTACAGTCAAAGGTAAAGACTATAAACAGATGAATAGACTGTCCATGGACACAAGTCTTTGAGATCACGTGTGTGTATTTAGTATGCAGACGTTTTTATCTAAAACAACAAACACACACACAAAAAACTGTGCAAGTAAAAAGTGCAGCAAAATATCAAAAACTAGAAGTGCAGTATAAGTTTTTGGTAGTTAAATCAGGGAATGATTTCTGTTCATTTAGCAGAGTTACCAGATTTCAACCAGTAGGCACAATGAATAATAAAGAATAGTATGGTGAAGCATTAACATCTTAGTTTTAATAGCTAAGTTAATCAATGATAAAGAAAAAGTTTTAATAGTGGTATAATAATATCTACATTTCTCATCTTCAGTCTTACATGTCTGGACAGAAGAACATTTCTGTTGTTATTCTTTACAGCAGACAAGTCAGAAGGATTATCTGTCAAAGGTGCGATGTGCCTGAGTGCTTTCATCTCCTGTCATAACTGACGCATTTCTCATTCCTACTTGGACAGTGTCAGAACAGGATTCTGTTCCCAGCATGGATCACATTACCACAGCTTCTGGCAAGAGAGCCATTAGCTTTACTACTAAGGGACCTACAACCGGAAACCTTCTGTGCTTCTGTCCACACATCCCAAATATACATCCCCCTAAAATATAAATAACCCTGTCAGACTCAGGGGTCCCTACCTGACCAAGGCTAGGCTGATTCAGGGGTTCAGGGGAAACAGACGGACGTTTATAGTCAGTGAAGTCCACAGTTAACGGACAGACCTGCCTCTGAACACCAGCAGAAACAAAGCTTATTGTGAGTAACATGTAAAACAACTCAAGATAAATAAGTGCTTCTGGTTGACTTGTTTTTACATCAGTCGTTTAGACAACATGCAGTACTAGCGTGCTGCCACTAGGTTGCATAGTAAATACTAACCCCAGGTAGGATCTTCCAGATCCTTCACTGGATCTTGAATTCTTCTCCACCTTATTCCTTCTCTTCTCCCTCCCCTCCTGTCTCCAAGCCCCAGGTGTGATCCATCACTACCGCTGCAATCATGGGTGACTGGAACTTGCTAGGAAAGCTGCTAGAGAATGCCCAGGAACACTCCACTGTAGTGGGCAAGGTCTGGCTGACTGTCCTGTTCATCTTCCGGATCCTGGTCCTCAGCGCCGCGGCCGAGAAGGTCTGGGGAGACGAGCAGTCAGGCTTCACCTGCGACACCAAGCAGCCCGGTTGCGAGAACGTCTGCTATGACATCACCTTCCCCATCTCGCATGTGCGCTTCTGGGTCCTGCAGATCATCTTCGTGTCGCTGCCCAGTCTGATCTACCTGGGACACATCCTCCACCTGGTGAGGATGGAGGAGAAGGAGAAGCAGAGGGAGAAAGAGCAGGCGCAGAGCAGCGACAAGCAGCAGCACTTTGCTGCAGACATTAAGAGCAGCAGAAAACCCTTCGTCCGGGACGACAAGGGCAGAGTCCGCCTGCAGGGGGAGCTCCTGAGGACGTACGTCTTCAACATCATCTTCAAGACGTTGTTTGAGATCGGCTTCATTGTGGCTCAGTATCTCCTCTATGGCTTCCAGCTGAAACCTCTCTACACCTGCGACCGCTCTCCCTGTCCCAACACTGTCAACTGCTACATCTCACGACCCACAGAGAAAACCATCTTCATCATCTTCATGTTAGCAGTGGCCAGCCTGTCCTTGTTTCTCAACCTCATTGAGATGTACCACCTGGGCTTCACCAAGTGTCGACAGGGCCTCCGTTACCACCGCAATCATGACTCCTCGGACTTTAACGTCAAGGATCCCAGCGAAACAGCCGTGCCTTTTGTGCCAAGCTACGACGATTACTTCCACAGTCACACGGTGCAGCCTTCTTACCCCCCGGTGCCTGCCTACAACCTCTCCCCCCTGTCAGAGGAGACGGACTCGGCCTACCAGCCGTACCACAGCAAAGCTGCCTACAAGCAGAACAAGGAGAACCTGGAGGTGGAGAGAAGCAGCAGCAAGCCAGAGGATATGGATGTGAAAGGGAAGAAGGGAGGAGCAGGAAGTGTTCAGGGGGGTTCAGCTCCTGGATCACCTAGCATGGCCAAGTCCAACCGTCTTGTCAAACACAGCAACAACAAGACCAGAATAGACGATCTGAAGATCTGATAAGGTTGATGGGCTAGAGTTGCTGTCGAGGAGTCTAGTGTTGCCTCTTAAGCATTCTGGGGGTGTCAAAGCACAAGCTCACACACACACACACACACACACACACACACATTGGACATGTCAGAGCTTTGACTCATCCAGTCTCTGAGGGAAGTGACAGCTGTCACTATAATGTTGAACGCTAAAACGCTGACTGTGGCAGCCGATAGGGTTTTTAAGGGTTCTTGTAGGACAATCCCGTTGGGGTTTTACGTCTTGAATTTTTGTCATCTTAATTATTTTTCTTATTTTCATTGGAACTGAACTTTTGAAAATATAAATTGAATGTACTGTACTGTTTTTGTATTCATTTACATTTTGGATTAAGGTATATGCTCATATTTATTCCATTGGATAGAACTTCATGGTCAGAAAACAGACAGTGAAGGTCAGATGTTCTTTGTTACTCCAGATCAACAAAGACTTCATGAGTTTACATACAAAAGACACAAAAACTCTAAAATATTGATTGGTCTAAACATTTAGATACATTTCTGTCTCTTTTTTTGGCTACTTTTTTAAAACAGTATGTTTTAAATCTCCTAGCCTATTTACACAACAGCAGATTTATCTGTTACACCATCATGCAGAACATATGCATTCATGAATTATTCACTTAACAGAACGGTAACTAAAATCTTCATATAAGTCAAGTATTTATTTTTATTTTATTTTGTTTGCCTTTCCTTGCTGTCTTAATGTGTAAAAACCAGATATCCCAAAAAGTTTTAAATAGCATCCAGAGCTGTTTGGGTGTCACATATCTGGTTGCAAATAAGGTCTGGAAATCTGAAGGAATCTGCCATGGAAATATATTTGGAAACAAAAGTTTTACAACCAAATCGAGAAAAGACATTCTGAGAACCCATTTACTCCGTAACAAATTTGACAGCAATATCCGTTTCAGGTGTCAAGGGCACTTTGACCATGTCAGTACTGTATGTTCACGGTTTAGGCATGTAAAAAAGGATTCATCAACATGTCACTTTGTCAACCAGACTGCTGTGCTTGAACAGAAATAAACATGTTATTTACATCACTGCAGGACTCCATTTCACGTGCCAGTCCTGTTACACTGCAGTACAGGAGGTGAGACAGAGGAAGGGTGACATGTCTGGACACAGGAGAATTTGAGATTCAGAGGCACGTTTAGATGCTAAATCTGTCATCTTGTATTACTGTATTTTGTGACAGAATCAAAAGTTAAAATCTGGAGCACAGGGGCGTCGTTCTTCAGCCCCCCTAAATAATTATCGGGATTATTATTGGGCCGCCGAAGAAATACGATCATTAATAACAATATTTTATTTCGAAAAATTACCGGATTCTCTCGGTTAAATGTCGGTCACTTGAGCATCAGAAATGTAACCTACAAGTTCGAAAAACTAGTAAAAAACGGACGTCTTTGGGAATCGCTGGCTAGCTCGCTCGAACTTTCATCCTAGAAACGTCCCTGCTGGTAGTACATGTGAATTTGAATTTTAAAGCTTGAATCATTGATCTTCTTAATGATCACGCTAGACCCGATACACCCATGTCCCAAGACTATATATAAGCCTGGGGGAATATTCTTTTGTGCTCAATAGATCATTATAAGAAAAATGTACGGTTTGCTCCACTAGCTCTGCTTATGTTTGCTCATTTCCCGCTGCTTCAGTGTTGGTTAGTGCGTAAAAGAGACCCTGTCCTGCAACGGGCAAACCCATGTTTTCCAGCCGTATACAGCCCGCTCGGACACCGCAGGATCTAGGTTCAAGAGAAGGCCAGTGCCCACGGCGAGTGACAATTAGTAGGATTAGTCAAGTGAAAGCGGAGCGCAAGAAGAGTTCTTTGATGGGAGCTGGACGCGATGCAGCCAGTGGATATACATGTTGTAATCTAACAGGTGCATACGCTCATAGAGATAGAGTACATCATTAGGATTCCTCAGTCAGGAGGAAACCTATTGTTATTGTAGGTATTATTATTATTATTACTATTTTTAATTATTTAGCTTGTGACATTGAAGTCAATAGCAGCCCTTGGATCACAGCGCTGGGCTCTGCAGAAAGCCATGGCAACCTGGAACACCTGTGCACAATCACATGTTAATTGGATGCCAATATGAAAGCCTTGTGACGTCATTGGCGTTTGCAGCATTGTCACGTGTGAAACAAACATTCCAAACGGAGTTTCACGCTTGTCTCCGAATGCATACTTATATTAAGTCTTATACTGATATGAAAGAGTTTCATACAATTCGCTCTTGTTCTTTGATGGGATCCTTTGCCAAAAACGACGTAAATGCGGTGTCAATTCTACTGAACCTTGCATTTATAGGAAGCGAAGGTGGAGCTGCCATTTTGCATCAACACTGCATCGTTCTTTATCACATTAAAACAGTAAGTATGTCGACCAACTATCGATCTGCAATCTGGATCAGGGATGGGGTCAGTGCAGTCAGCAGTGAACTAACTGCTCATCTTAGTGGCTTTTCAGCTTGACTTCAGTTGATCTGGAAGGTTCTCCCTGCTTCTGCAGGCTTTCCATTACTTTCTCCAGTGATGGTTGTCCCTAAAGCTGCCACTGAACTTGGGTAGACTTGTTGTCTTGATCTTTGCAACTGGTGTAACTCCTGCTACACCTACTGTGCGTCCTCAGTGACACTGCAGTCCACCAGGTAAGTATGAAGTATGTAAGTATGAAGCTGTTTTGTTTTCATAACGCTGAATCAGACCAGAGCAGTCTGTCAGTCTATGAACTTGGTTGTGCATCCTGTGCAAATGTGTGCTGTGACTAATTCTACTTGACTTTTCTAGATGCTTCCTTCCCCATCTTGTAGAGCAGAACTGAGACTATCGCTGTAAGGTCAGTAGGTCATCTTAAGTCTGGATCATCTCATTCATCTACCATTGGATTGTCTGGACGTGAACTTATTGCTGTCAGGTAAATCTGTAAGGTAATGCACTAGTTGACTTGTTCTCCGTTGCCTAAATCATGCCAAAGCTGTGCAACTAAAGCAAAGGACTCAATTCCTTTTTATTTCAAATGTTTATTGCAAACAATAAACATACATGGATTCTCATTTCAAAAACAATTTATGAAATACTAAGAGTTAAACAAGGTAACAAATCCAATATAAATGTAAAATGTAGAACAACCAATTGAAGTAGAATGAAGTACAGCTTGTGTGTGCTGAAATTATCGTGCTGTTGGTAACTGTGGTTTGCTAGTGAGCTGCTGTTTTGTTCACTCATAGCTGCGAGGTCGATACCGTCGAGCCGAGCCTAGCTGTTCTTGAGTCGATCCGCGCCGCTAAGTGACTGTGTCCGTGGTTGTTCCTCGCTAGCCCTTCACAGAACTATGGGTGAAAGCTCATTAGTTTCTGTTCCAGTTTGCACCAGGTGTGGCGCTATGTGTGCAATGCCGACCTCGCTGCTTTTGACTGCAGTGGGCTAGCAGGGCAGCGCACCCTCACCTTCCACTCTTTCGGCAAGGCCGTGCCAAGCATCAGCAGTGCAGAGCCGAGCCAGGTCGAGCCTCGACAGCTCTGTGGCAGACAGGGGGTTAACTAGTGAGCTGCTCTTACCCAAGCATACCCCATTATAGTAAAACAGAGTAGAGAATAGTCAAGCCTATTACTGTAGGTAATCACAACTCCAGACCATAGTGATTGTGTCTATTGACTTGTATTGCATCCTGTTGCATAAAATAGAAGTGAAGACTCCCTGCTTGCACTACTGTGTATATACTGTACCCCCCCCCCCCTACTAAATATACCCATCCTTCTCTGCACTCTCATTATAGTTAGTCCCCCCCATCTGTAAAGCTAGTGCCCACTTTTGTACATATATTATTTGTACTTTTATGTTTGCTTATGTCACATACTGTATATGTTCTATGTTTGCTCCTTTCTGCCATAGTTAATTCTATATTTGTAAATCTTGCATAGTGAATAAAAAAAGATTCTGATTCTGAATATCTACATGTAAAGTCAATGCAATCAAACTGTAAGGTGAGTGTGGATCATCTCATCCATCGACCACTGGCTTCTGTCTGGACCTCAGGTTAGTGCTGTTAAGGTAAGTGTGTAATTTTAAGTCTGGATCATGTCATCTACCATCGGATTGTCTGGAGGTGAGCTTATTGCTGTAAGGTAATGCACTAGTTGGCTTGTACTCCTTTGCCTAAATTAAGTGTAAATTCTACTGAACCTTGCATTTATAGGAAGCGAAGGTGGAGCTGCCATTTTGCATCAACACTGCATCATTCTTTATCACATTAAAACAGTAAGTATGTCGACCAACTACTGACCTGGAATCTGGATCAGGGATGGAGTCAGTGCAGTCAGCAGTGAACTGCTGTTACCGTCCACCTGTGTTTCTGCCTCAGCCGCCCATCTCTCTGCACCTCTCCAGCCGGCTCCCACTGCCCTGTGTTCCCTAGAGGATTCAGCCCTGGTGCGCTCAGCTCCGCGACAGGGACTCTGTTCCGGACCTTCCATCACCTGCTTCTTCCTTGCTTCCTAAATAAAGCACATTATACCCCACTCACTGCCTCCGCATCCGGGTTCTCCTCCTATCTTGTTCCCGATGCAACAATTTGAGAATTGCAATTTTGTTAGACACCGGTGCAGTGTTATGTGTTAAATGTCAGCTGACATTTGACCTTGTGCCTCTTACCAGGCAGCATGATCAGCATGCTATGTCAAGACTTCTTTTGCACTGCACACACAGTACATCATACAGTACGTGTGATTGTGGATTATTTGGAAAGTTGTGCACAGCTTGTGGCTGCTAGACAAGCTGGATGGCATCTTCACTATAGAAAGAAGTTTTTTGGTGCCTGGCTGCTAAGCACCTGCGCTCTGTTTTGGATCTGAAGCATTCTGAGACAGGGCCGCCTGAACTTTGCATGGGGCTGGTTCAGTTAAGAGCCTGTTCAAGTCTAATCATGTCTGTTATACTCGCACTTTAATTCAACAATCTGACCTCCAAGGTTAAACTATTAGTGAAGCTTTAGGTGTTTTTGTTTTCATAAGAGGGTCAGATGGCTTAATGGGTTGTGGCTATGTGACATTGTGTCCTTGGGCAAGGCACTTCACCCTATTTGCCTCAGGGAGAATGTTCCTGTACTTACTGTAAGTCACTTTGGATAAAAGCATTGCTAAATGAGTAAATGTAATGAGTCCTATGAAAGTCAACAAATCTTAAGAACATACTACAATATACAGCCTGGTTCAACAGCTAAATTGAACCCTATCTTTCAAAATTATTTCAATAAAGAAAATCTAAAACGATTCACATTGAACCAACAGTAAGTACACATCATCCACCATAGGTGGAGCACAAATCACACAACACTCTTTCTGATTGAACCAATCTATGAACTGTCTGAAACAATGGATATCCGCAGCCCCAAATTAGGGTTAGGGTTAAACACTAGACATCCGTAGGGGCTAAGCCCCCCCTTTCTTTCAATCTGACAAAACGTCCCTGCTGGAGCATTTCACTTCTTTTGTTATAATAAAACTGATCTGTTTCTGACCTACTGACAGCAGTTTGAAAGAAAGCCTGCACTCTGGTGGTGGCATGAAGTATAACATCCTCACACATCACCAGTGGGGCAGATCTGAAGCTGATCAGATCCTGTTACCAGTCTGATCTGGGTTTTATGTTTCTGGGATTGAATTGTGTGACAGATAAATCATAACATAGGGTTAGAATAGCAATCATAACATAGGTAACCCATAGGTAACATGGGTAACCCTAACCCTTCTACTCCTACAACTTTTGTCCAATCTTCCCCAGGATTGGCAGTTATCATCGTCAGATGATCAACCCTAACAAAAGTTATCAATAGGATTTTTTATCAAAATCCTTTGTCCCTTACAGCACAGGGGGATGTACATCTTGGATGCATTCACACCAAACTTGCAGATTGCAGTTTAAATTACATATCAATTTCATAAATTGTTCCAGGAGGAATCCACCATCGCTGCTTGCAGCTATATTCTTTTTATATTTTGAGTGAAAGAAAAGGTAAAAGCAAGCAACATTTTTGTAATATTTTTTTTCTCTTTATTATTTGGTAAACATTTTAGATTTTTCTAGAAAAACCAATATCCACAGGGAATCACAATGAGAAAAAAAAACTACAACAGGAGTTTCTCAACAATGCTACTGTTCTAATACTGGACTTACAGGTCATGACAAAATAACAAGTCACATAAATAACATTTACAGAGACAAAAACATCTAATCACAACTGTAGGAAAACTAAGAGGTTTCCCATTGAACCACCAGTGTAGATAACAGTGCAGCTCCACCTGTTACCTGCAAGGTCACATGATGACTCCACCTCTCCTGAAGAGCAGCAGACACACTCAGGTACAACAAGCCTCTCGTCACCATAGAAACACGTGAGGCTGGACTCAGGAACCCTCAGGACAGATGGTGTCAGCTTTGGGCTGGGGAGCTGTGGTGAGGATAGGGGTGGGGGGTGGGATTGCCCCATGGGGGGTGGGACTGCCCCATGCTCTCACTTAGAGGCTGCTGGTTGGGGTTGGGGTGTGGCAGGATCCAGGCTCCAGGCTCCAGGATCCGGGGTCGAGGCTCCAGGATCCAGGCTCCAGGCTCCAGGCTCCAGGATCCGGGGTCGAGGCTCCAGGATCCAGGCTCCAGGGTCCAGGATCCAGGCTCCAGGCTCCAGGATCCAGGCTCCAGGCTCCAGGCTCCAGGCTCCAGGTTAGTCATGTTTGCCTTTGCTCTTGGGGGGACCTTCATTCCAGGCTACATAGACAAACAGAGCCAAGACTACGTGCACAGCGAGCACAGCAACAATGGCAGCGTAGAAGTAACTGTCAGAATTAGACATCTTCATTGTACCTAGAGGAATCAAACAGACACTCAATTAATTATTAGTGTTCAAAATTAGACAAAAGAAATACATTTGACTGTAGAAGCATTTTCAAGAGCAAGCTGGTCTGAAAGAGTCACTACCTTCAAATATGTAAGTCTTTGATGCGAAGTATAATCCAATGGGCAGAGTGACCATGAGGATGGTGAAGAAGAGAAGGGTTTTGAGGGCAGAGACCAGGGAGCTCTCATTACTGAGGGGGAGAGGGAAAGATATGACATTTATTTTAAAAACGTACATAAATCAGTCATTATAATGTTCTAAAGACTCTGATTGCACAAAACAAAATATAAGCAAATCAGAGAACTCGGAGCTAATTCTATTTGCTAAAAGGAAAGATATTAAAGATATTAAAGCACTTGGAGCACTTTAACAGCTGCTGCCACGTTTATTAACACATTATATCATTATCTGCTTTCTGGTTTCTTACCCTCTGAAATCTGGAGCTGCAACACAAGTTTTGCTCAAACTGTCCATGACAAATATCAGCAGTTAAAGCTGCTAAAAGCGGCTATGTTGTTAATGTGGTGTGTCAAAAGAAGACGAATGAGACTCAAAATGCAACTTCCGCATTTGATCACGGGTTGATCACATGACTCCTGATGAAGTTACAGCAGCGACACCTGGTGGCGTGGAGCAGAAACTCATGAACCATGCTGCCTCACTGCCTTACTGCCTCCAACACACTGACACACACACACATGAACCATGCTGCCTCACTGCCTCCAACATAGACACACACACACACATGAACCATGCTGCCTCACTGCCTTACTGCCTCCAACACACTGACACACACACACATGAACCATGCTGCCTCACTGCCTCCAACATAGACACACACACACACATGAACCATGCTGCCTCACTGCCTCCAACACACTGACACACACACACGAACCATGCTGCCTCACTGCCTCCAACAGACACACACACATGAACCATGCTGCCTCACTGCCTCCAACACACTGACACACACACACATGAACCATGCTGCCTCACTGCCTTACTGCCTCCAACACACTGACACACACACACATGAACCATGCTGCCTCACTGCCTCCAACACAGACACACACACACACACATGAACCATGCTGCCTCACTGCCTCCAACACACTGACACACACACACACGAACCATGCTGCCTCACTGCCTCCAACACAGACACACACACATGAACCATGCTGCCTCACTGCCTCCAACACACTGACACACACACACATGAACCATGCTGCCTCACTGCCTCCAACACACTGACACACACACACATGAACCATGCTGCCTCACTGCCTCCAACACACCGACACACACCGACACACACACACACACTGACACACACTTCAATAAGGTGGATCCATCTCATCTGTTCCATCTGTCATTTTTCTTTATTTAAAAATACATTCAGTTCATCCATGTCAGTAGAGCATTGTTTAAAGCCACAGTCTGAATCGTCAAATCATATAGAGTTTATTTAGAACACTCGACACAGATTTACTGAGATAATAATCTACATTTTTGATAAATTTGAAACTTGGTAAACAGTAAGTATATATAAAAACAGTGATCTACATCTCCCAATTACATTAATAGAATAATTTAGTCAATAAGTCCAAAAAAACTATAAACATAAGTTTCTTATATTTCATACTTCAAGGCATGTAGAATATTAATTTCACAAGAATGTGCATACAAACGCTACATGTTTCCAGAGCGGATGGAACATGTTTAGAAGCAACACCCCCTTTCTGCTGATTAATAAACCCACTGGCACCATGTCATATATACACACATGATCTCTGATTATTTTCTTGGTCTGGTAAGGATTTGTTCCATATCATTCTTTTCATTTATGTGGACACTGTCCAATGACAGAGTTTCCTCCAGAGCTTCCTGTTTGGGCCAATGGCCTCCTTCTCTGGATTTGGATGGGGTCACTCTGCAGAAGGTGGCCAGGGTGAGTGAGCTGTGAGCTGGGCTCTTGTCCCTCCCTGCTCTCGCTGCACCAGACCTGCTGTCCTTGTGTCCCCTGTGACTCCTCCTCTCAGCAGGAACAGTTCCCACAGCCTTTCACACTGTTCATGATGTCCTCCTGCAGCTTCTTCCTCTCCTGCTCTTTCTGAGAGAGGTGTTCCGGTACAGGCCTGGTGGGGGCGCCGCTGTCACTGCTGCTCAGGATCTTACTGTTCTGGGTGTTCCACAGGTCAGCGTAGAGACTTCCAGGGGTGTCCAGGAGAGACTGGTGATCCCCACGTTCTGCTATCTTACCCTGGGAGAAGAACAAGAGCGCTTGGGTTCCGTGTTTGTGTATCTTGCATGGCGATTAAAACAGAATTCTGATTCTGATAAGGTATTCATTCCTATGTCATTTCAAGGCCGCTTTTACCTTTTAAATACTTCCTTGGACCTTTTAATGGTTAAGAATAGGGTCAAGCTTCACAACACTCAGAAAACTACGGTTTATTCAAGAGGAAGGTTGTTTCAATGAGGAAGGTTCCTGGGTCAGATCCTTACCTGGTTCAGGACTATGATCTCATCTGCATCCACAATAGTGGACAACCTGTGAGCTATAAAGATGGACGTCCTGTCCATAACCATCTGCTTCATGGCTGTCAGAATGTTCTAGAACCACAAGGACAAATAAAGGTTAGACCATCATGCTAAATAATTCTAAAGTACCATCAACCGCTTCAGTCACCATTATTGTTTTCTCAGTGTATGGAGTATTGTGTGCCTCAACCTAAACTGTCTCCTCATTAGTACTGAGCTGATTAGACTGAGTTGTGTTAGCATGTGACTACAGCACCTCTTCAGTGATAGAATCCAGAGAGGACGTGGCCTCGTCATACAGTAAGATGGGAGGATTCTTCAGGATCGCCCGGGCGATGGCCACACGCTGTTTCTCTCCACCTGAAACACACATACACGACGATGGAAATGTAAACAAACCCCATTAACTCAATACTATTAATGCAATATCAATGCTTTCCCAACATAAAGGTTAGACCAACATTAAAGGAATTATATTACAATTCCCCTGTTTCACCTGTTAAACCACCTATTCCCCTGTTTCACCTGTTTCAGCTGTGTGTTGGAAGCTTACCTGACAGTTTGAGGCCCCTCTCTCCGACCTGCGTGTCGTAGCCGTGGGGCATCCTCAGGATGGCGTCATGGATCCCTGCCATCTGAGCCACCTGGTAAACCTCCTCTGCAGTAGCATGGATGTTACCATACTGGAGATTATAGAAGATGGAGTTGTGGAACAGAACTGCATCCTGGCAGAGGACAGTTCCAGAGAGGGAGGGAGAGGTAGAGAGAGAGAGAGAGAGAGAGAGAGAGAGAGAGAGAGAGAGAGAGAGAGAGAGGGCGGGAGGGAGGGAGAGAGAGAGAGAGGGCGGGAGGGAGGGAGAGAGAGAGAGAGAGAGAGAGAGAGAGAGAGAGAGAGAGAGAGAGAGAGAGAGAGAGAGAGAGGGCGGGAGGGAGGGAGAGAGAGAGAGAGAGAGAGAGGGCGGGAGGGAGGGAGAGAGAGAGAGAGAGAGAGAGAGAGCAGAAGTGAAACAATATTAGTTCATAAACTCACATATTAAGCATAAATATGCTGCCTCACACTAGCTTGGATCAGTTGAACTACAATGCTGCTCTTCCTCATTACGGTTTTACTGTTAAGTGATGTTGATACTCATGATGTCACCTGCTGCTCCCCACTCCTCAGTCTTTACCGTTCCACCTGTTCTTCAACATGTTCCACCTATTCTCTCTGGCCAAGTTGTTCTCCCTTCTTACCTGTGGAACCACTCCTAATGCCTTCTCACCTGTGGAACCACTCCTAATGCCTTCTCACCTGTGGAACCACTCCTAATGCCTTCTCACCTGTGGAACCACTCCTAATGCCTTCTCACCTGTGGAACCACTCCTAATGCCTTCCTCAGGCTGTTCAAACTGACGTCTCGGATGTTCTGATCTGCGATATAGATGTTTCCCTGCTGCGGTTCATAGAAGCGGAACAGCAGCCTCACAATGGTGCTTTTTCTAGAAACACATGAAACCACATTAAAATCAGCACAAGACAACAAAAAACACATTTCACCTCAATTCAAAAACAGATTTATATGACTTGAAAGTGAAATTGTCGTTAATGCGTTGAACTTGACTTCACCCGTGGAATTAAACGATACTTAATTTTTGAAAATCAGGCAAATGTAAAGTAGTAAATATAATCCACCTACCCTGAGCCACTACCCCCCACAATCGCCACCTTCTTTCCAGCAGGCACCTCGAAGGACACCCCATTTAGGACCTTCTGGCCATCCAAGTACTCAAAGTAGACATCTTCAAACCTTATGGTGGCGTTTTGGGGAGTCACCTGCAGGGGCGGGGCCAGCTCATGCTCCTGGAATGACCAATGGGGTCGAAGAAGGATCAGCACTTTACAGACTCACTTTACCATATTATTTGGTAAAAAGGCATCTTATACCCCAAGTTATCGTTTACCTCAAGCCATCAAGTCACCCTCACCTGATGAAACCATACAGCTCCTTCTCCTCACCCTCTGCCTCTCTACTAGCCAAAACCTAGTTTTCATCCCAGCACTAACCTTCCACACCTCCAGCCCCTAATCCTCCAGTTCCATTACCTTGATCTTGGTGTCCACGCTGAGCAGAGTGAAGAGGGTGTTCATGTCTATGAGGGCCTGTCTGGTCTCTCTGTACACTGTCCCCAGGAAGTTCAGAGGCAGGGACAGCTGGAAGAGGAGCCCATTCACCATCACCAGGTCTCCTACTGTCATCGTCCCTGGAACACACACACACACACAAGTACTATCAACACAAGAACACAACCATACCTGGGGTGACTAACCTCAACAGCCTGGATGTCTCCACATCACAGCTGGCAAAGATAACAGGCGTCTCTAAATGATTCTAAAGTGTTTAGTTCTAGACTTCCAACAGACCGACAAAACCATTTCTCCTCTTCCAACTCACCAGCCATGATTCCTTTGCTGGCCAGCACCATGATGGCAGTCAGTCCTACACTGAAGATGGCGCTCTGACCAAAGTTCAGCATGGCCAGAGTAGAGGTGGTCTTCAAGGAGGACGACTCATAACTCTTCAGGTAGCCATCGTACTTCTCAGCTTCATACTTCTCATTGTTGAAATACTAGAAGAAAGACAATGATTGGTTTCTCAGCACATCAATGCACTTTATATTATGTTGTGCAGACATTTTTTTTATTACAATAATATTGTTTCTAAGCGTGTCAAGCTTAATGTCAAGCTGAACTCAGTTTACCTCAGTTTAAATATCCTCTCTCCTGTAAGAGATCCTGTTTCACTACAGAGGTGAGTCGACTCACCTTGACAGTCTCATAGTTCAGCAGTGAGTCAATAGCAGCATTTCCAGCATCATTGTCTGCTTTGTTCATTTCTATCCTAAAACGAGTCCTGAAAAACAGATCCAGAACCAGTCATGAATTCAATTCAAATTCATATCTAGCTCGGTTGAGCTGCAGAAACAGCCCCTTTAAACAGTGTTTATCTTTGGCTAGCCAGGTTAAAAGTCTTCAATAGAATAATGATAATCTAACTTACCTCCACTGTGTGACTGCGATAGTAAATGCAGTGTAGGTACCTAGGGTACCCAGGGTTACTGCTGCAAAATGGCCACCACACTTATAATACTGGAGACAAAAAGACAAGAGGAAGCAGAAAGACAAGATGGTGAGAAGAAAAGAGCGGGAAATAAAGAAGCAGGGATATAATCGTCTAGGTAAAGTGGTGTGATTGAACAGACGCTCTGTATATTAATATAGAAACCAGATTAGAACACAAAAAGTGTCAATACATTAAGTCTGTTGATGTATTCATAAATACTGAGACTCCTGTCTAGTCTAATACAGCAGCAGTAAGACCATACTGGACCATACACTCCTCCCCTTAACGACATCACTTCCTGCCTGCTGATGTTGCCCTCCTGTACCCACCAGGATTGCACTGACGAGGCCCATCTCAAACATGGTGGGTCCCAGGTTAAACACCAGGGCGCTGAGCACAAACGAGATGCCGCGGGTGCCTCTGTCGATGGCTTTGGACAGCGCCCCCGTCTGGCGGCTCAGGTGGAAGCCCAGGTCAAGGTTATGCAGGTGCAGGAAGACGTTTTTGGCGATGCGCCTAATGGAATTCTGGGCCACTTTCCCAAAGACAGCATTTCGCAGCTCGTTGAAGAGCGCCGAACCAGCCCGGGAAATCCCATCTGGAAGAGAAGGGGGGAGGCAAGGTTAAAGATAGAGAGATAGTAGAGATTAGAATTAGCAAAGGTTATCTCAATCTCTGACAAACATGGAGTTAACTCCAGGACTTTGGAGTAAACTAGTTAGTTAATGGAGGACTTGAAGAGCAGAGAAGCACAGATGTGTTATGAAAGGTCATTAGTCAAATATAAACTATGAAGTCCCTTTGATTCACTTCTATAACGCCCTTTCCACCTGCACTGACGGACAAACACAGTCTAGGACTCACAGCCAATCAGCACGGCCGTTGCCACGGTAGCCACAGTGCTTGGCGCGTCGTTCAGGTTCAACATGTGTCCTGACATCATGTTGAGCTCATCTACTGCGTACTTAAACATGAAGGGAACCATGATGTTGGTCATCTGGGGAAGGGGAAGAGAGAGAGAGACATAGAGAGAGAGATTACGGGTTCTGTTGTGTACCATTGTGTGCTTCTAGGCTGTGAATCACTATGTTATGGCTTTGTGTGTGTGTGTTCTGAAGCCAGAGGTGGTTATCAGGGTGGAGCTAGTTAGTGTGCTTACCTTAGCTCCAACCAGCAGGCCCAGGGAGACGACCACCCGAGTCCTGAGGTCAGGCCTGTCTTTGGGCCAAACATAGGACAACATGGCCGACAAGATAGTGGCTGAGTTCACCTCCTTCAGCTAAACACACAAAAAAACAAAAGACAAACTTTTAAGATCATTTTAAGACTTTTGTTTCTTTGTTTTAAATATGTGAAACTGGATAATTAGTGTTTCTATTCTATAAATATATAATATAAATATGAGATCTAAACCATCTGTGTGATTTGGGGAAGGGTTCATATTTCTAATTGATCATCTAAATATTGGCATCATTACCACATTTTTGGGGTCTGCATTGAGACGCCCCCCTGCGTGTCCGTGCCAACATGTCCGCTTCTCTGGCACCTGCAAACTCTGAGAAAAAAACCCAACATGGATCATGTAGGTATATTTACGACACGGTAACATTGACAGGTCTGTGAAGAGGGTCAGTCCACTTTATCACTTCATCATACCTTTACTGCCTTCAAAATGTGTAAACTATTGTCCACTCTGCTGACCGTCCATACTGGTCTTAGGTTAGTCTGAAAGACAAACAGAAGTCTGGTTTAACTAATATCAACCCAGGATCAAAGTCTGGTTTAACTAACATCTACCCAGGATCAAAGTCTGGTTTAACTAACATCTACCCAGAATCAAAGTCTGGTTTAACTAATATCAACCCAGGATCAAAGTCTGGTTTAACTAACATCTACCCAGGATCAAAGTCTGGTTTAACTAAGATCTACCCAGGATCGAAGTCTGGTTTAACTAACATCTACCCAGGATCAAAGTCTGGTTTAACTAACATCTACCCAGGATCAAAGTCTGGTTTAACTAACATCTACCCAGGATCAAAGTCTGGTTTAACTCATATCAACCCAGGATCAAAGTCTGGTTTAACTAATATCAACCCAGGATCAAAGTCTGGTTTAACTAATATCAACCCAGGATCAAAAGGATCGAGTCAAATGGGGATGATGCACCAGTCTAGTTCAGTTTGTGTGAGTTCTGCAAATAGTGGCTAATTTAAACACTTTCAAAAATAATGATAATTGAAATAAATATAAAACAACGTAATGTTTTCTGTTTTTTCATTAATTTAAAAGCTTTCGGTGATTAAAAGGTTATTATCTTCATGGTGATCTGATCTGTATTGCTGCAGATTTGGTCACAAGTAAACCCTCAAGCTAAGTGTTACTAATAACATTAGAGGTCCAGAGATCTGTCACATGTACAGTGTCTGCTGGAGCAGGGCTGGCAGGGGGCGCTGTTACACCCACAACCTGATCTACTGTTACACCCACATCCTCATCTACAGGGACCCCCACTGCCTGATCTACAGGGACCCCCACTGCCTCATCTACAGGGACCCCACTGCCTCATCTACAGGGACCCCACTGCCTCATCTACAGGGACCCCACTGCCTCATCTACAGGGACCCCACTGCCTCATCCATATTATTATATTCTGTTGTTAATAACTGTTTTGCACTTCTGGTTGGATGCTAACTGTATTTCGTTGCCCTGGACTTGTACCTGTGTAATGACAATAAAGTTGAATCTAATCTAATCTAATGGGACCCCCACTGCCTCATCTACAGGGACCCCCACTGCCTCATCTACAGGGACACCACTGCCTCATCTACAGGGACCCCCACTGCCTCATCTACAGGGACACCCATCGTCTTATCTACAGGGACCCCCACTGCCTCATCTACAGGGACACCACTGCCTCATCTACAGGGACCCCACTGCCTCATCTACAGGGACACCCATCGTCTTATCTACAGGGACCCCCACTGCCTCATCTACAGGGACCCCACTGCCTCATCAACAGGGACCCCCACTGCCTCATCTACAGGGACACCACTGCCTCATCAACAGGGACACCACTGCCTCATCAACAGGGACACCCATCTTCTTATCTACAGGGACCTGATGGAGAACAGTAAAGTTATCTTGACAGTTTTAAAACACGTGACCGGTACCATGTTAGCTAACTAGCCAGCTCTGTTGTCATGCTCATTTCCTTGGCTAGGATCCTAAAGACATCATTTAAACTGTTTACCAGAAGTTTCACATGGTTAACCTGCATATCTGCACTACACAGAGGAGTGTGACAATCAGTATAGTTTAACTTGTAAACAGTGTGTCCTTGGTGTTAGAACACACTAACACACTCACACACACACTCACACACACTCACACTCTGTGTTGCTCTACTTACCGAACAGCTGCTCTGTTGTTCCCGCTGCCTCGTGTTTGGTTTGTAGCTTTGACACAACACATGATATGAACTAGTCTGATGAAGTAATAATGTTAGTTTTCTCTTCTGAAGGCAGAAGCCTCGGTGAAGAGGCAGCAAGAGGGACGCCATGTTGGCATGAAGGAGGCGGGGCTCACTGGACATGCGTCACATCCGGCGTGTCGGCGAGAGGAGTTCCTGTCTGGCTGCGATAGACGTTATAATAATAAATCCATGCTTATAGACTACCAAACTGCAATCATTAGAAATGAATGAATAAATACATAAATATATAAGATATGTTTATACCGATACTGTTAAATAGTGCATTGTGAATGCATTAATCAAAATTCAATCATATGGAGTCACGTGGCTCAGTGGTTAAGGTGTTGGGCTCGTGATAGGAAGATTGCGAGTTAGATTCCCAGCTGTGACTACATGATGTTGTGTCCTTGGTCAGAGTACTTCACCCTACTGCCTCAGGGGGACTATCCCTGTACTTTCTGTCTGGATAAGAGCGTCTGAGGAATGTAATATTTATTTCTGTACTTTCATGTTAATGTATTTCCTTCATTGTTTATGTATTCATACCTGTATATTCTTGTTTTTAAGGCACTTGTTTTTAAGCACATTAAAGCCAAATCAAGTGTTTGACTCAATAAATGACAAAAGTCTAGCTAAACTCTCACTCAGGATATGGTAGACTGGGTGTGTCTAATGATAAAACACATCAAATACACTTTCTGACTTGATACCTGAAATCTACAGTCAAAAAATAAAAATAAAACACAACAAAAAAACATGTAGTCATTGTGGTACTTGGACAACAACTCCTACGTATCTGTTGTTACTTTATTTAAAACACTCAAATATCAGGGTTATATAGTGTTGGGAAAAGTACTAAAGGTCTGAACTATCATAAAACAACCACTGATGAACAGTTAGAGGAATTGCCACTTTTGTCAAATACACAGGTATATGAGCTGGAGTGTAAAGGATACCATCTGTGGCAAAGCCAAATCTCCTTCAGCACTAAAGAGGTCTCTTTAGACTGGCAGGGTGTTGTGTTGGTTTTTGTACCCCCAAAACAAGAGATGCCCTGAGCGTTGCCATTTAAGTGCTTGTAGTGTACAACATCACATCAGAGACTGAAACACATAGATAAATATGGATCAAAAGGCAAAATATGTCCAAGTTTTGGAAAGGAAAAGCAACATAAAGAGACATTCATATAGTAAACACTTTTCCAGGATTATTCTGTTACATTGGACTGACAATACCCGACCAAGGAAGATACTGATGAGGACCCATCCATCTGAGAACAGACTATAAACATGGTTGATAGTCCAAACTTTCTTTTTGACTTCTGTACATCACATGAACCAGCAATACTTTTTCAACAGGAACCATGTCCATCTCATCCGCCTCTTCAGAGTTTCTAAAGGCTTCACAGAGTTGTGAAAGTGTTAACCACAACACTGCTCTACATGTCCCATAGTCCTCAGAGCTCTACAAAGTGTCCCAGTTTTAGAGAGAGAAACTGGAAGAAAATACATCACTGCAAAATGACTTAAATTAGATCCTGCAGCAGTTCCAGCCAATAGGAATGTTGATGCTAGCTCATCCATCCCTTAATCGTCCATCTCTACTGTAACCGAAGGGTCTTGATCTAAAACAAGATCATGTCAAATATTATTATTAACTATTATTCCATATATTATGAACACAGTGAGATCATAGTGAAAGTTCAACATATCATGAACAGAACCATGTCAGTCAGCCTCTCTGCTCTCACCCATGCATCCTTCCTCTGACCCATCCTCTTCCTCCTCCCAGCCCTCCTCATTTGCCAGTAAAGGGTTCCTGGACTCACTTTGGCTCTTGAGGGGGAAGTAATGTCCATTTCCTTGGCTGAAACGAAAGGGCCAGTAAGTTATTAATTCATGAATTCTTAGGTTAGATAACTACTAACCACAGCCTCTTAGGGTGTCAGGTGATCCACACAGCTACAGTATGAACAGCAGCCTCACCTGGTACACACAGGGAGGAACCACAGCCTCTTGTCTTCTCCAAACACTTGTTCCAAGTTCCTCTTCAGACCTACATTGAAGCCGTTCCTGTCTGGACCAGTGACAAAGACTGGTGCAGAAAAGGCCTCTGAGGGAGAAGAGAAACACTAGGAAATGGATTCACTTGTAACTTTTTACGCGATAATGTAGAAAGACTCAAATTCACTACTGAACCTTTCCAGAATCCCTTGTTAACATTCAACACCTCCCACAGGGGGATCAGTCTGAGCTCTTACCCAGAGTGGACCTATTCTTGGCCACTAGCCAGCAGTGGTACCCAAAAAGGAACATAAGACTGACGAAGAACATGAGAGCCACAAACATGAGGAAGAGGACGTGGAACTTAGTGCGTCCGTTGGGCAGGTCCCCCTGGGACAAATAATACAAAATAAGAGTAATACATTTATGTGAGATTACATTAGGTTGTGCTGTTGCCAAAGGCAAACCATGAACGACAAATATTTATAAGGTTGAATGAGCAGCTTCATACAACAGAATCAGCAGTCTCATGAGCAGGATTGTGCTTTACACCCTCTCTCCTCAGACCAAAAGGACTTATGGAGGTGACTGGGTCACATGACCTGGGTTTACTGGGTCACATGACCATCCTAGGGCGTAACTGGCTACTCACCACCCAGAATTTGATAAAGTACTGAAAGACGGTGGCTCCAATGAAGACACAGTACAGCATGGAGTAGGAGAGGAACAGCAGGAAGTACTTGTAGTTAGAGAAGCCCACACAGTTGTTGACCCTTCAAAATAAAAGTCATAAAATATCAGTCATAAATATCTTAGTTAAGACTCTGTCTAATTGAAAGTAATCATGTCAAAAGACATTATTCACATGCAAAGAATCTTTGTTGTCTGTGTTTAATCTGTGTGTTTAAAGCAGGCTCCTCACCATGGACAATGATGATCCATCTTCAACACACACCTATGTAGACAAGAAAGGACTGTTAGAGAAGGACTGGAAATACAGATGAAGGTACAGAGCAAGTGTGCGTGTGTGTGTGCGTGTGTGTGTGTGTGTGGCATACTTACGTTTCACATATAGAGCAGTGATGACAGCGGTCAGGCTTCAGAACTTGGCAGTGATCACAAAACCTGACAGCTGGAGACAGGAAGGATTGGTTGAGATCAAACAGAAAATGATGTATGTACTATACTGTTTACTGACTCTCTGCTATAGGTTAGTCTGAGTGACTTTTCTATGGTCCTGAAGGACCCTCTGCCTTGCATGTTTTAGATGTTTCTTCCCTGATTCAAATGAACAGGTTGTTACCAGGCTTCAGCTGAGCTTGATATTGATCATTCATTTGAATCAGGTTTATTGGAGCAGCTTTGGATTGTTTTATTCACCTGGAAGCGAAGCCTTAGTCAAATATGTAATATTCACATATTTATGAAATACATAGATGTGTGAGTTGTAAACTATCCTGTAAGATATATAGTTGCCTGGTCTTCATAGACTTTGTCAGAAAGGTCCAGTTGACCCTCAGCACATCCAGACTAAAGACCTGTGGTGTTTGATCACCTCCAGAAGCAGATCGGGTGAAGATGGGGAGGTTCTTTGCTATGTCCGCCAGGATCTGTTTCTGAGCATCTGGTCGGTCCTCCATCTCATAACGTTCCTTATCAGTGTAGGAGAGCTGGAACTGAACACTGATCCAGTCAACAACACTTATCTTTTATCAGATCATTAGAGGACATACAAGTCCAAACCAACTGGTTGATGATTTAAAAAAAAACATTCGAAGATTTCCAAGTTCAAATATGAATACATTGCTTGTTTACCTTCTTGCAAGGAGATGCAGGTGGGGTAAAGATGGCCTTCCAGTAGGTCCATGAGAACATCCCGAAGCAGATGTGAAACAGCAGCAGGTAGGCCACTGGACAAGACAACACATCATTCAGTAACATGATGCCTGGCTGACTGTATGAAACTTTAAAATGTGACTTGAACTGAACTGACTTGTCTGGGACTTGAACTTACCTTTTTCAAAACCTGTCGATATTGTAACTGCAAGAATAAAAAATAATTTCAGCTATTTACATTTCAGGACGTCTTTAGTTGCAATCCAGGTTTATGATGATGACATTAAGGTGGTCTAGCCTACACAGCTACAGTCTGGGATAGATAATAAGGTCATTTATAAGTCATCATTTTTACAATGTTGTAGGATCAACACTGACAAGTCAAAGATACATGAAGGAGAAAGAAACACAGTTCATGATTTAAAGCACAATGCGGAAGAGACTGACTGACAGGCTGGATCTGAGCTGGACTTCAGATGAATAAATCCTCATTTCATCATGTATCTCGATCCTTCAGAGTTAAACACTTCATAATGGAGGTGGACGAAAAAAGACACAGTCTGTCATTATTTCAAGCTTGTGTTGTGACTGAAATAAGAGGTGAAATATCCCTTTGTTAGACTATCTTCTTAAATACATGACGGTACTTACAGAAACACAGCTCAAATACGTAGGCATAGTATGACCACAGTCCAACTGAGGTGATGATTATAACTGGGATCCAGGAGAAAACCCTCTGACAGCATCTTAAACCCTTGGAAAGAGACATGATTAATAATATTATTATTAGTATTCCATCTCGTCCAGCCCGGCTTCAGATCATCCATGTGCTCGATTACACTTCCTGGAAATCATCGACCAAACAGGATTCGTGGATCTATTAAGAGCTCTGGAACACAATGATTGACTGTTTTCATATTTCTCACAAGTTAGTTTGTTGTTTTTTGTTGTTTTTAATTTGAGTACGTTTTAAAAATAAAATAAAATTACGAATCCAAAGCATGCATGATATCGTGACTGAGTAGGACAGGGACTCGTGAATTAATAAAACAGTTATAAAACATGATTACAGTCATACAGAATAATAGATATCTTATGAAACATGTTGAAAAACAAAAGCACAGTTTTCTCTCATGGACAAGGAGCCTTTTATCATTAAGTGAAGGTTTTATTCATGGAGACTCGTGGTATTGCATTTCCAGGAACATCAGCTGACCGCAGCTTTGACAGAAGGCCTTGAGGACAGGTTTTGCAAATGGTTGCCAACTTGCCACACATACATGGAATTTTGTTCATGGGGTTTTCGTTATTTTATTTTTTTCTCATTTATAAAAACAAATACTACATTATGTTAAGTGACATGTTAAGCATTGAGCAGATTTAATCATTGACTATCTGGAGTAATACATTGTAAATATACATTCTAGAACAGGACTCATTTATGGGTTATGCACCAACCTGACTTCACAGTTCAGAGTCTCTCTGTGTTTCTCGATGTGGTTACTGTGTAATGAAAGGCCAAACCACAAGGGAGCGCTACACCACAAGGGGGCGCTTCACCACAAGGGGGCGCTTCACCAGAAAGGCCACAACAAAATCCACTTAATGTGTGTGAAGCTGATCAAACATTAATATTCAAATACGGGACAATACCACAATGTGGTGTGGTGTGGTGTGGAATACCACAATAACAAAAAGTTCAAGGAAACTGCTCACAGTGAAAAGTCCTATAGAAGGAGGACAGGCGGTCTAATACCGCCTGTAATAATACGGTGTTAATATAACATGTTCACTGCAGTTTGGAAGGAAAACTCTGATTTGGGAACGTTTTAAGTTTCTGTTCCTATAGGTTCTCGTGCTTTACATCAACTATACATATTCTAGGTAAAATATCTCCATACAATTTAAACATCCTCTTTTCTGAGCGTAACCTTAGTGTAACCTTTGTGTAACCTTTGTGTAACCTTATTTTTATACTATTCGGGTAGCATTTGCAAAAGCCTAAGATTGAAAATGTATGTTTACGCCCCACAAATGAGTCCCATTGATATACAAGCAGCGCATGGCTGCACCATGAATGAAAGCAATTAGCGGCATCTGGCCCGGGCCACCTAGAGATCTGGGTAAAGCCCATCCAATAAAGAAAGCCACCATGCATGTGAGGATTAAGGGGATTCAAATGTGATGTTTGTGCACCAGAGATAACCCACCAACAACAACATCTATGTGTTCTTTTAAAGGTAACCCTTTATATAGGCATGATGCTTGATACAACAACAACAACAACAACAACAACAACAACAACAACAACAAACAAAACGTGCAGACCAAACGATTAATTCATTAAAAGAAATGATTTAGACGGTTTGGACTGCCAACATTTGACTTAGTTCCAAAACAAACTAAAGGCCACACAGATGATGAACAAAGTAGAACAGCGCGTGTGAATAACTAGGTTAAATACCTGCACGTGCTTTATGATGCGCGCTCAGATGCGCGCGCTGTTCCTTTTGATCCATGCTCATGCACCAGTGATCCTGCAGGCTTCTCTTTTTGTTCAACTTTACTATCATTGCTTCCCAAAATCCGGCTAATCTCTACGGGATGTCGCTGATCCGATCATCCCAGTGTTATCTGCACATTAAAGGATCCAGTCCCAAATTCAGTGTTGGGAAAGTTACTGAGAAATGACCTCAGGGGTCATAAAAAACAACATTGTAGAGAGAAAGACCTGTGATATTCATGTACCAAAAACAATACTTCAAAGGTATATATATATATTGGGTTAACTGAATTATTCTAGCAAAGGTGGGATTTTTCTAAATGTTATAATGGGTTTACTTAGTTATTTCCAGGGATGCAGATTAGAGTTTTCTTCTGGGTGCTGGGAGCTGAGGGGACATGGTTTAACAGAGTTCATATCAACACTGAATGAAGTAAAAATCCACACATTAAACCCTGTAAAACACATGTTTACAGTTTGTAGACAGTTGCAAACGTCTCTGACCTATGAAAGTCTGTCTAGGTGTTAAACACACATTACTGAATAAACAGGCCTTTTCCTATCGTCTATGTTTTGTGGCCTGTTTCTCTTTGTTCTTGTCTTGTAAACGAGCTACTTCGACTCAGCTGCAGTCTGGATGGGACGTTTGAGGAAGCCTGTGTAGTTCATCTGAGAAGTGGTCTGGAAGTGGACAATCAAACCAGCTACGAAGATGTGCGCTCAATGGATATTCAGCGACCTTGAGTGACCTGCGCCTGTTGACGCGTCACCCAGGAGGAGTGATAACATGTGGGGGGCGTGGTTAGGGTACACTATATAACAGCCACAAGTGACCAGAGTGATGATTTAGATCCCATTTGACAGCGAACACGATGGAAACTGCTTTACCAAGATCACAACGAAAGGTATGTATTCATTAAAAAACTGCTCATTGTTAGAGATACTTGGGTAACTATTAGTGATATTCTAGACATTACAAATTATACATTTGTGGTTCAGTATCCAATGACATCCCCTGGTTTATGTGCATATGTCTCCGCAGTTGTTGCTTTTCAATAAATGTCTAACATATAAAACATATTATTTCTATCAAGGTCCCCAAACCCCTCATGGAGAAACGTCGTAGAGAGAGAATAAATCACAGTCTGGAAACTTTACGCCGTTTGTTGTTGGAGAACACAAGTAACGAGGTAAATGTAAATACATGATGCCTTCGTTTGAATGTGCCCAGTTGTTTAGATTAGATAAACCTTTATTTGTACTCCAGGGGGGGAATTGCAGTTCACAACAGCAGTAGGGTTTAGCCTGTACGTTTAATTCACTGAAATAAATATACATATATATATATATTTATTGTTAACATTGTATTATCGTTTGTTTTTAGAAGTTAAGCAATCCAAAGGTGGAAAAAGCTGAGATTCTGGAGAGTGTGGTGGAGTTTCTGAGGACTGAGCATGAGGGAGAACATCCATCTATGAAGAGAGCCCTCACTGTGTCCCTCTCCCAGCCCCCCTTCCTGTCCCTGTCCACAGAGGAAGGAGACCGTCCGTCCATGAAGAGGACCCTCACCCTGTCCCCCTCCCTGTCCACGGAGGGAGCAGAGGAGTCTACATGCAAGCGCAGGAAGAGCTATCATGAGGGCATGAGGGCCTGTCTGCTCAGGGTCAGCCACTTCATCAGCACCAAGACACAGGAACTAGAAGACACCTCCGAGTCAGTGGCTCTCACTGATCCTGCAGTTCAGGTGCAGTTTTGCCAATCTGCAACCATTTCTTCCAGCCAAGATCCTGCAGTCACAGCAGAGCAGCATGTGTTCCAACAGCAGCCCCCTCCCCAGAGTGCTGTGTTCAAACAGCAGCCCCCTCCCCAGAGTGCTGTGTTCCAACAGCAGCCCCCTCCCCAGAGTGCTGTGTTCCAACAGCAGCCCCCTCCCCAGAGTGCTGTGTTCCAACACAGCCAAACCAAAGGCCCAGGTATGTCCTGGCCCCCCCAGAGGACAGCTGTGAGACCCTCAGCAGGACGCACGGAGCTCAGTGACTCAGTATGGAGGCCTTGGCCCCAGTGAAGTCACACAGCCTGTCCAAACACCATGGAACATTTGCCCCCTCATCAGACCCAGCAGGAAGGGAGACTGTCTGATAGGTGAGGAGTGGATGTGTAAATAACACAGGACCTTACCATGAGAGGAGGTCATGTACTATATTTGTTGTACAGTACATTTGTACATTTTGGAAATGCATTGATCATGCTGTGATTTTGTGTGGAAATTGACATTTCTTCCAAGTCAATGTTTTTTGGTACTCAGAAATGTTGTCTGACTTTTACACGGCTTTTTTTGGCAAATGACAACTTTTTTTTTTTTTTTTACATTATTAAACTAGCTTTGTGTGTCTTGCTGTCAAGATGTGTTCCAATACTGTTGAAACAGTATACACAATAAATACTGTTATTTTGTATGATGGTGTGACATTGAGGATCCTGTGTCAAAATCGAAAACGTCTTCATCCTGTTTATGTTAAACATGGTCATCTTTATTTTTATATTAAAATGAACTGGAATCACTGAATCACTTCTGCCTTGTGTGAAATCTGTCTGAACCACATCCTGGATCACCAGTGACGCCTCACTGAATTCATCCCAATGGCCTGTAGTTCAGATCACTTTCAAGTTTAACAACTAGACAGTTCCCACATCCCCAAAGCCTGGATGGGAAGCCATAAGGTCACACTAGAAACACATTGAGATGCAAATAGGAAAGAGCTGTTCCAGTTCTGATAACTGCCGTCGTTTTTCATGTGTGATAAGACCGATCAAGGATCGTTCAGTCTGTCCAAGCAGAGACTTTAAACCCTCTTAAAGGTACAGAGTTACTACGACTGCAGAGTTTGGCAAAAGTAGACTGCATCCATTTCAAACCACTCATCCTCTTCAATTTTACAGTTCAAAATAAATCGCTTCTAATCTGTGTTCAAACGTCACATATGCACAAATCAAGAACTACTTAATTTTCCTTTATTTTCCTACATGTCATGTATCATGGTTCTATTGTAGACTTGGTCAGGAAGGATCGCACATCCAGATTCATCTCTGAATCGTCATAGTGACACGTTGAAATGCTTTTTTTATACGACGAATAAAACTGATACACACTACAATGTGAAATGAAATGATTCCATGTCAAAATGAAGGAAAACTATGAACGAGCCTGAAGGTCTGACCTCCCTGGTCTCCATGGAAACAGACATCAAAGGAGGCTCTGGTCTAAATGCGGCTTCTGTGTTCCTTTGGTAAACACGGATCTTTGTCTGAAACTTCTCACCCAGCGCATAAGTATCCTAAAAGTTAAATCTAAATCAGATTAGGATCCATTTGATGGGAATGAGTCTCAAAGGAGATTAGAGGAGACATTGTTGTAAAATCCACCACTAAAACTCGTTCGTAGTGAATAGATTAAATGGGGAGAGGGGACATGTTTTATACTACTATTGTCTACAACGGAAGTGTCTACTTATGAGGGTCCAGCTGGTCAAGACTCAGGACACAGAAGATGAACTCTGTTACCTTTTGGCTTTCAGTTTCTTTGAAACAGTTTAGCTGTGGAGTTTTTTTTTCCAGAAACATCGTCATACTTTGGGTCTGATAATAAACATTACAACATGAACACAGCTTGAAAGTTCAGTTGGTTTCTATGGCAGTAATGTTGGATAAGGTTGCAGCATGACCCTGTGCTCCTGTCGCGTGCACTCCAGGTGTGTTTGCATATGAACGCACGAGCCTGACTGCTGCGGGAATGGCTCGTGCGCTGAATTTGAAACGTTAGTGGACCCCCACGGTGTGAAGTCAAGGGCCACAATAATAAGAGATATACTCATACAGCAATATCCTCTGGCAAATACACTTTTTAGGACCCAAATAACCCTTCTGCTCGAAATGTTTCTCAAAGCTTAAGTCATTCTTATATATTCATATATATTCGAGGTTTCTGTATATATTCAAGCTTTCTTTATATATATATATACATATTAAAGATTTCTTTATATATATTGAAGGTTTCTGTATATATATATTCAAGTTTTCTGTATATATATTCAAAGGATTAATTTCCTGAACGGCATGCCATAATATATATATTATGGAGGCTTTAGTTTTCTAATTAATAATATGACATTGTGCATGAGGATCAAATAAAATAAATAAATTGTATTTCTAAATTTGACACGTGTCATCTTTCACCTTGACAATCTATAGGCCTGTAGTTTTTCCTTTGGTTAGTAGTAAAATACAGTACAAAAAGAACGTATCTTGATTTTGCAGGTAATCGTCATTATGAATGGCTACACAGTGCATTGCATTATTGTGGATTTTTAGAAGGGAGACCAATTCGTTTGCATTATCTAAATTCTTGCAATTTGCAACACAGCCTTTCCACGCTCATTACCTATTCATGTTGTTTAAATCCTCAGTTGGAGGCCAATGAAGGGGGAATGGCTTATCGACACTGGATATTAATTGTCCTAGACGGATAACAAAGCGATGCACCGCTGTGCTCTGTCAACTCTATAGACATTATAAAGGGTTATAACCCTAACCCTAACCCTTTATGTCTATGGTCAACTCTACATTCCCATACGAATAGTGACCGGAGCTGCAGGGGGCGCGCTTTAGGCGGGGACACGCCTGGCTGCTGGTGCAGCACCGAGCCTCTGCAACCTGAATGACGAAGAGGAGGTCTGAAGGAGGTTCTTCTGGTTAACATCTGGTCTCATGGACCGCTTCCCTGCCCCTGTAATTAAAGCCAATGTTTCGCTCCACTAGCGCTAAGGGGGGGGGGGGGGGGGGGGGGGTCACATCATCTACCTGAGCTCCTCCCACTGAAGCAACATCTTTACTCTATTAAAACTCCTGTTGGAATATGTTCAGCACCTGGCTTTGTAATGCAGCCACATTAGACACATGAGCATTACTGATGGTATCAGTTGTTCCTGCAAGCCTAAAGGGAAGAAATGTAGTTTGGGTAATGTTTAGCCCACTGTCACCCACTAGAGTACTAATTCACTCACTGTCAGGGTAACTATCTGTTGAACCAACACCAACAACTTGTTTCGACAAATATGACAAAAACGTTAAATCTCAACATGAAAAAAACACTTTTTAATGACAGCAAACTGAAAGTTTCACAAACACCAAACAACTGCAGAATTACAAAGAAAACCAAATGTGCCTCATCCAATTACTGTTGATGCCATCTGAGTGACATGATCAGACAAGCTTCCTGACACTGGACTGCTGTTCTGTTCTAAAGAGCCTTTAAGTTGAGCGTGTGTCCATCTGTTCTATCCTGTGGATCAGACTTTCCCCACAGCTCGTCCCTGGGCTCTCTGGTACTCCTGCTGCAGGCTGGACAGAACCTCTCGATGCTGCTCTGACTTCTTCTCCATCTCCTTCAGCAGGGTCTCATACCTCTGACTGGAAACAAAAGCTCAGTCACATGGCAACCATGGAGGGACCATCATTTACATGCTGTCATTTAACAGATGCTCTTATCCAGAGTGACCAAACCAGGTTAGCCTGATTACTAACCCAATGCCCCAACCACTCAGCCACCTGACTCACTACTGACTTGAAACTCATCGTATTAACTCATTGTTATGCTCAGGGTCATAAGTGAGAACCAAATATACCGACATATGGGAGGAAGAATGTGTAAACTCATGTTGAATCATCAGGAAGTCCCATACAATAACAGACATGCAGGATCTGACAGGTCTGTATTTATATAACTTACATTTCCCCATTGATGTACTCCAGCCTCTTGGCCACTGTCGCCTTGGCTTCATCCAAGTCCTGCTTTACTAAAACTGGACCAATTAACTTGTAAACTGTGTTCAGGTTATCCAACATATCCAGCTCCTGCAAAGTGGAAAGAAGGATTCATGAAGACGTCAGATAAAGACAGACACATGAAGAATGCATCAACACAGAATCATGTTCGTCCTCTCACCTCTTTCACGATGTTGTTTTCAGTCAACTGAGCCTCTAGTTTCTGTCGGGCAGACATGCTCTTACTGACGTCTGATCACAAGGAAAACAGAGATCCGGGTTAGCAACGATGCATGTTGGAGTTCTAGACAGGCAATGGTTGTTCTGACATCGAGTCAGTTTCTGCATTAAAACCAGGTAGTTCATTTACATTAACATGCATTACTGGGAGCTATATGAGTGACTCTGCTGAATCAGCTGGGTGTGAGTGAGCCAGCATGAACACATGAAGCATGAACACATGAAGCATGAACACATGATGCATGAACACATGAAGCATGAACACATGATGCACGAGACTAGGCAGCTTGTCAGTTAGCAGTAGTTGCTACCTTTTTGCATCTGCTGATATTTCTCTAACTCCGACTGTAATTTCTTCTGGATTGCCTCTGCCATGTTCTCTTGGTGTTAGAAGACTGTTCCAGTGATGTTTATGTCCACAACCAAGTCAAAGTTGTACAAAAATGATGTTGATGAGGCAGTTTCTAACTTAGCGTGTTAGCTCACTCGATAAAGGCTTGAATGACATGGACGGAACTACTTCCGGGTCATCCAGCAACCCTCAAAAACTAATGAACGATGTTGTTGTATAAAAATACAATACAAAAATACATTTAAAACAGTTATGAGTGTCATATATATTTTTTTTACAACATGTCGATTTCTACTCAAGATCTGAGAGTTTAATTCATAATTATTTGTGTATTTTATCCCCAATCTCTGCATATAGTAAATCAGTTTGGAATGGATTTATTAACGTTTATAATATTTGTAGAGTATTAATTATGTATATTATACATGAATATATACATATATATCTATAAAGTAGACAGATGTATTTTCAAATGCTCGCACTACGCCACCGGAAGTGTGTTTCTTCACCGCTCTGCCGCTCTGGAACAGTCTGCCGCTCTGGAACAGTCTGCCGCTGCCGCCAAGTCTGCATGACATTAGCGACACGGATCCACGGCCTACTGGAGGGCTGTGCGCAGACATGGGCTTTAAATTAAATGTCAGCAGTGCTCGTCGGGCTTCGAGGACAATGTGGCTCCTTAGTCTGGTGTTCTTATCTGTCTGCATCTGTGTCTGTAAAGCAGCAGCAGAGGACAGTAACATGGAGAACATCGTTACAGAGAAGAAGGCAGAAGAAAGCCACAGACAGGACAGTGCAGACCTGCTGATCTTCATCATGCTGCTCACTCTGACCATACTAACTATCTGGTTATTTAAACACCGACGATTCAGGTTTCTGCACGAAACTGGTCTGGCTATGATCTACGGTAAGTGAAAGTGTCTGGAGGTGGATGATGTCATCTGTTTTAGACTCTGGATGTTACATGTTATCTTATTCTGTGGGTTTAAATGGTGCTCAGTCCTAAAGCAGAGGCTCGATAGACGAAACATGGTTGGACAAGATCAGCAAGATCTGTCAGGACGGGATTCCAGGAGTGCTGTTTTTGTTGACCGCCTCTTAGAGATCCTTGCGCAGGAGGATCCTAAATCACAGCCTCTGCCCTGTGTTACATAACTGTTTGTATCAGCAAACTCACAGTCAAAAGGCAATAATAAAACAGGTTTACTGTATATTGCAATGAGGACAATTTCAGAACCAGAAAATGGGTTTGTCACACACTCCCCCCCCCCCACACACACACACACACGGACATCTTCCCCTGTCTCCCTCTCCCCAGGTGTGCTGGTTGGAGTGGTCCTGCGTTACGGCGTCCACGTCCCCCGTGACATCAGCAACGTCACCCTCAGTTGCCATGTCAACGCCAGCCCTGCCACCCTGCTCATCAATGTCAGTGGCAGGTACTATGAGTACAGCCTGAAGGGGGAGATCAGTGCCACAGAGGTGGATGAAGTTCAGGACAACGAGATGCTGCGGAAGGTAACAGCACAAGCCCGTCTGTCACAGTGGCAGCATCATTATGGCTCTGGATCCAGTGTGTTCATACTGCACAGGGTTACTGCTGTGTACTAACTCTAACTTCAGAGTCATAATATCATTGAGCTCTGCAGGAGCTGCTGGTCACATGATCAGAGTGACAAACAAACTTCTCTTTTATGTTAATCTTCATTGTTGTCCTTGTTCAGCCTTCAGAACGGTGTTAGTAAATCATTGGTGTGGATTGAGCTTAAAGCCTGCAGGACATGCATGGGCTGCCAAGGAACTCTCACCTCTTCAACCACATGGAAACGGGCTCTTAACACTTGTTATAAATACGTTTATAATGTTATAAACTTGTCATGCGTGTTTTTGTCTAAAGTGATGTTTTGTTGAGTCAGTTGCTGTAGCCGAGCTGTTTATGATGTTTATGATGCTTGTCTGCCTAACAGGTGACCTTTGATCCAGAGGTGTTCTTCAACATTCTGCTGCCTCCTATCATCTTTCATGCTGGTTACAGCTTGAAACGGGTAAGAGGCTCCCATCTATAGCCCCTCCCTCCCTCCCTCCCTCCCTCCCTCCCTCCCTCCCTCCCTCCCTCCCTCCCTCCCTCCCTCCCTCCCTCCCTCCCTCCCTCCCTCCCTCCCTCTTGTCCAGTGGACCAATGATGGACCTTGCTGTAGTCATGCTGCAGTACTGATTCAATATGAGATAGTGATGGATGTGAGTTGTTTCTCTCTCTTTCAGAGACACTTCTTCAGGAATATGGGCTCCATCCTGGCCTATGCCTTCATGGGAACGCTCATATCTTGTTTTGTAATCGGGTGAGCATCCCTGGGCTGGAGACCTGTGGGCCTGTGTGTGTGTGACCCAGCAGAGCTGTGTGTGTGTGTGTGTGTGTGTGTGTGTGTGTGTGTGTGTGGCCCAGCAGAGCTGTGTAGAAGCAGGCCTGCAGCAGCAGAGATGTGCAGCTGTAATGAGATCCCACCTGTGTTGTCAGGCTGCTGATGTACGGCTGTGTCACGCTGATGAAGCAGGTGGGTCAGCTGGATGGGGACTTCTTCTTCACTGACTGCCTGTTCTTCGGAGCCATCGTCTCTGCCACAGACCCTGGTAGGAGCTGAGGCCCCTGCAGCACACTGTCACAGCCAACAGGTCACCAGGGGCCACTGTTTACTACAGCTAATCAGAGGTCTACTGTGCCCTGTGATCCTGCAGAGACTGTGCTGTGCCCTGTGTCCCTGCAGTGACTGTGCTGTTCCTGCAGTGACTGTGCTGTTCCCTGTGTTTCTGCAGTGACTGTGCTGTTCCTGCAGTGACTGTGCTGTTCCTGCAGTGACTGTGCTGTTCCTGCAGTGACTGTGCTGTTCCCTGTGTTTCTGCAGTGACTGTGCTGTTCCTGCAGTGACTGTGCTGTTCCTGCAGTGACTGTGCTGTTCCTGCAGTGACTGTGCTGTTCCCTGTGTTTCTGCAGTGACTGTGCTGTTCCTGCAGTGACTGTGCTGTTCCTGCAGTGACTGTGCTGTTCCCTGTGTTTCTGCAGTGACTGTGCTGTTCCTGCAGTGACTGTGCTGTTCCTGCAGTGACTGTGCTGTTCCCTGTGTTTCTGCAGTGACTGTGCTGTTCCTGCAGTGACTGTGCTGTTCCCTGTGTTTCTGCAGTGACTGTGCTGGCCATCTTCAACGAGCTACATGTGGATGTGGATCTGTACGCTCTGCTGTTTGGGGAGAGCGTCCTCAATGATGCTGTGGCTGTGGTCCTATCCTCGTGAGTCTAAACTGTCTGTCTGTCTGTCTGTCTGTCTCTATTTCTGTCTGTCACTCTCATTGTAAATTATGTTGTTGAACAAACTTTATGGATTCAAAGCATTAGCTGGTCATGGATGTTTGCTGTGTCTCTCTTTCCTTACATGTTATTGTTGTCAAAAGCATTAAGTAGTGAAAGGAAATTATGTCACTCACCCATGCAAGAGCAGAGAAGGTTTAGTCAACACTGTCATGGAATCATTCTGCATGGGAACTAATAACACTCACATATTCCACATTCAAATATTAAACCAATAGTAAAGGATATTTCCATATTCTTTGTCAGCTGTCAGAGAAAAATGTAGTCATAGTAATTTCCCTAATGGAGCCAGCTGCACTTGATATTTCTGCTGTGACTATCCGATGACACGTCATCTATATGAGCAGCTGTGTGTGTATTTCAGCAGGGTCAAGGTATTGCATATCGATCCATCCTTTATGTTGTGTGTGTGTGTGTGTGTCCCAGGTCCATCGTAGCGTACCAGCCTCAGGGAGATAACACCCACACCTTCGAGGTCATGGCTGTGCTCAAGTCATTTGGTGTCTTCTTGGGAGTCTTCAGCGGGTCCTTTGCTCTGGGTGTGGCTACAGGCATCGTCACCGCCCTCATATCCTTCCTCCAGTGTCAGGATGATTCGTTTTCCATTTCTGGAAGATGTCGCTTGTTAGTGTCTTCAGCAGATTCACGAGTGAGCTGTCATAGGAAGTGTGCTGTGTTAGGAGCTGGTGTTCAGGGAGGGTGCTGTGTTAGGAGCTGGTGTTCAGGGAGGGTGCTGTGTTAGGAGCTGGTGTTCAGGGAGGGTGCTGTGTTAGAAGCTGGTGTTCAGGGACAGTGCTGTGTTAGAAGCTGGTGTTCAGGGAGGGTGCTGTGTTAGGAGCTGGTGTTCAGGGAGGGTGCTGTGTTAGGAGCTGGTGTTCAGGGACAGTGCTGTGTTAGAAGCTGGTGTTCAGGGAGGGTGCTGTGTTAGGAGCTGGTGTTCAGGGACAGTGCTGTGTTAGGAGCTGGTGTTCAGGAAGGGTGCTGTGTTAGGAGCTGGTGTTCAGGGAGGGTGCTGTGTTAGGAGCTGGTGTTCAGGGAGGGTGCTGTGTTAGGAGCTGGTGTTCAGGAAGGGTGCTGTGTTAGGAGCTGGTGTTCAGGGAGGGTGCTGTGTTAGGAGCTGGTGTTCAGGGAGGGTGCTGTGTTAGGAGCTGGTGTTCAGGGAGGGTGCTGTGTTAGAAGCTGGTGTTCAGGGAGGGTGCTGTGTTAGGAGCTGGTGTTCAGGGAGGGTGCTGTGTTAGGAGCTGGTGTTCAGGGAGGGTGCTGTGTTAGGAGCTGGTGTTCAGGGACAGTGCTGTGTTAGAAGCTGGTGTTCAGGAAGGGTGCTGTGTTAGGAGCTGGTGTTCAGGAAGGGTGCTGTGTTAGGAGCTGGTGTTCAGGGAGGGTGCTGTGTTAGGAGCTGGTGTTCAGGGAGGGTGCTGTGTTAGGAGCTGGTGTTCAGGAAGGGTGCTGTGTTAGGAGCTGGTGTTCAGGGAGGGTGCTGTGTTAGGAGCTGGTGTTCAGGAAGGGTGCTGTGTTAGGAGCTGGTGTTCAGGGAGGGTGCTGTGTTAGGAGCTGGTGTTCAGGGACAGTGCTGTGTTAGAAGCTGGTGTTCAGGGAGGGTGCTGTGTTAGGAGCTGGTGTTCAGGGAGGGTGCTGTGTTAGGAGCTGGTGTTCAGGAAGGGTGCTGTGTTAGGAGCTGGTGTTCAGGAAGGGTGCTGTGTTAGGAGCTGGTGTTCAGGGAGGGTGCTGTGTTAGGAGCTGGTGTTCAGGGACAGTGCTGTGTTAGAAGCTGGTGTTCAGGAAGGGTGGGACAGCTGGTCCCTGTGTTGTCCTTAACTGTGCTTCTCACGTCACCAAGTTCACCAAGCTGAGGGACTTCCAGCTTCTGGAGACAGCCTTGTTCTTCCTGATGTCCTGGAGCACCTTCCTGCTGGCTGAAGCCTGTGGCTTCACAGGTGCTGTCCTCATGAATACACACACACAGACACACACACACACACACACACACACAGACACACACACACACACACACACACACACACACACACACACCAACACACACACAGACACACACACACAGACACACACACAGACACACACAGACACACACAGACACACACACACACAGACACACACACACAGATACACACACACAGACACACACACACACACAGACACACACACACACACAGACACACACACACAGATACACACACACAGACACACACACACACACACACAGACACACACACGTAGACACACACACATAGACACACACACACACAGACACACACACACACACACACACACACACACAGACAGACACACACAGACACACACAGACACACACACACACACACAGACACACACACAGACACACAGCTCCAGTGATGTGCAGCTTGTTGGACCCCCAGCATGTGTTGTGTTGTGCAGGTGTGGTGGCTGTGCTGTTCTGTGGAATCACTCAGGCTCACTACACCTTCAACAACCTTTCTCCTGAGTCCCAGGACAGAACCAAACAGGTCAGGACGCAAACTACAGTTTATATTATTGTTATTTATCTCATATTAGCAGATCTGAAACCAACCAGCTAGCTACTGTTTCCTGTTGGTAAGGGGAAGTAAATCGGTTCATGTGTTGCTTTTGTGTCTTGTAGTTGTTTGAACTTCTGAACTTCTTGGCGGAGAACTTCATCTTCTCCTACATGGGCTTGGCGCTCTTCACCTTCCAGAACCACGTCTTCAACCCCACCTTCATCGTGGGAGCGTTCGTATCCTATCACAAGCTGTGGGGGTTTCAAACCAGTGAGGAACTGGTGCTCGTATTTGATCCAGTGGTAGTTTGGTTATGTGAGGATCCATCTGCATCAGGCTCCCTTCCTTGACCTGCTCCCCCCCTAGCTGGCTGTGTTCCTGGGCAGGGCTGCCAACATCTACCCCCTCTCCTTCCTCCTCAACCTGGGGAGACGCAACAAGATCAGATCCAACTTCCAGCACATGATGATGTTTGCTGGTATGATGGATTTGTTTGTTGTCTTTGTTACCCACACATTCTCCTGAGGATGAAGGTTGTTATTGTTATCTGTGTTTGAAGAGCTCTTTGTGATGAGGACATTCTGATGGACATTAGTGAACAGTGAAACACTAACCTGAGGGTCACATCTGTCCTGGGCAGGGTTGCGCGGGGCGATGACCTTTGCCCTGTCCATCCGGGACACAGCCACGTACGCCAGGCAGATGATGTTCAGCACCACCCTGCTGGTGGTGTTCTTCACTGTGTGGGTCTGTGGGGGGGGCACCACCCAGATGCTGTCCTGCCAACGGATACGGTACGAGACAAGGGGGGCACAACCAGGGGGGCATGACCAGGGGGGCATGACCAGGGGGGCACGACCAGGGGGGCACGACCAGGGGGGCACGACCAGGGGGCACAACCAGGGGGGCACGACCAGGGGGCACAACCAGGAGAGCAGGACCAGGGGGGCAGGACCAGGGGGGCACAACCAGGGGGCACAACCAGGAGGGCAGGACCAGGAGGGCAGGACCAGGGGGGCAGGACCAGGGGGGCACAACCAGGGGGCACAACCAGGAGGGCAGGACCAGGAGGGCAGGACCAGGGGGGCACGACCAGGGGGGCATGACGAGGGGGCACAACCAGGGGGGCACAACCAGGGGGCACAACCAGGGGGCACAACCAGGGGGCACAACCAGGAGGGCAGGACCAGGGGGGCACAACCAGGGGGGCACAACCAGGGGGCACAACCAGGGGGCACAACCAGGGGGCACAACCAGGAGGGCAGGACCAGGGGGGCACAACCAGGGGGGCACGACCAGGGGGGCACAACCAGGGGGCAAAACCAGGGGGCACAACCAGGAGAGCAGGACCAGGGGGCACGCCAGATGTGTGCCTGTTAGATCTGCAGATGTTCTTATGTAAATGTGTGTTTATTCTAATAGTTTAATAATCTAAAATATTTTCTGGATTGTTTCTCTGTATCTTCACAGTGTGGGAGTGGACTCAGACCTGGAGAACTCAGTAAGTCTGGAAACATGTTATGAGTAATGATGTCATGATGTGTAGTGTGTGCTTCATGAAGTGAAGCTGTAAGTGTGTGTTTGTGTGTGTGTGTGTGGGTGTGTTCATGTGTGTATGTTCACGTGTGTGTGTGTTCACGTGTGTGTTCACGTGTGTGTGTGTGTTCACGTGTGTGTGTGTGTGTGTGTGTGTGTGTATCCCAGCAGATGAGTCTGTCAGAGGGATCTGAAAGAAGAAGTACCAAGCATGAGAGTGCCTGGCTGTTCAGGGTCTGGTACAACTTTGACCACAAGTATCCTTCACTGTGCTGAACCATCATTTAGCAGACGCTTTCATCCAGAGAGACTTACAGCAAGTACAGGGGCATTCAAGGCAAGTAGGGTGAAGTGCCTTGCCCAGGGACACAATGTCATTTTGGCACAGCCAGGGTTCAAACCAGGTACCTTCCGACTCCCAGCCTGACTCCCTCACCTCCAGTAGAGGGAGCATGACTCCCCTGTGTATTTCGATAAAAGTGACTGATGGTCAAACTCATCCACAGCATGTTGGACGACTCTGCATGTATGTCTGAACTAGTGATCTGGTGAGTCCTTGACTCCAGCCCCCCTCTCCAGCTACCTGAAGCCCATCCTGACCCACAGTGGCCCCCCGCTGACCACCACTCTGCCAGCCTGCTGTGGGCCCCTGGCCCGCTGCCTCACCAGCCCACAGGCCTACGAGGTCAGTTGGGGGGGGGGGGGGGGGGGGGGGTCTCACTGTCTTCTTGTGTTTGACCTGAGTGCGACATCTCACTTCCTTCCTCTCCTCCCCAGAACGAAGGTCAACTGAAGGATGACGACTCCGACCTCATCCTGACGGACGGTGACATCAACCTGACGTACGGTGACATCACGGTGAGCACGGACGGCAGCGGCGTTCACACCAGCGGCGGCCCAGCGGGCGTGGCAGCAGCCTTCACCTCGGAGGAGCTGGATGGAGAGCTGACGTGTGGAGATCATGAGCTGGTGATGCGTGGCACACGCCTCGTTCTACCCATGGACGACTCTGAACCCCCCTTTACGGACCCCCACCGCCTGCACATGTGAGGCTGTCCCACAGCCCCGCCCACAGCCCCGCCCACAGCCCTGCCCACAGCCCCGCCCACAGCCCTGCCCACAGCCCCGCCCACAGCACTCCTCACCCACGCACTGACAAGACAGAGAAGAAGCCGTGTTCAATCTCTCTTTCTCTGTCACTCTGCACATCGCCATCTTTTCCTGTTGCTCCTTCTTGAACTCTTCTCCTGCTTGTTCCTCCTCACTGTGTCTGCTGGATCCTGCAGGAGTGAATTACTGTCTCTACCTCCTCTGTCTGTCTGCTTGGATTCAGCTGCTCTCTCTGGTATCTCTCTGGTATCTCTCTGGTATCTCTCTCTGGTATCTCTCTGGTATCTCTCTGGTATCTCTCTGGTATCTCTCTCTGGTATCTCTCTGGTATCTCTCTGGTATCTCTCTCTGGTATCTCTCTGGTATCTCTCTGGTATCTCTCTCCTTCACACTGTTATTCATGTGTTTTTACATTCCAGTTGACCCTGAATTTGTCTAGCTTAAAACAACACCACAAGGCACCCATCATATGAGACGGTCTATCAGCATGCATTAGTGTACAAACTGAAGTCCCAGTACAGCAGTTAACCTAGATAAGCCTGTCTGTCTCTCTATATCACAGTGTAGTATCAAGTTAACAAATGCATGCTAAGTTGTGAATCTTTTGGAATCAGTCTGCAGGTGTTTAAAAGGCTGTTTGGAGTGTTTGTGGTTGGCTGAGACCCTGAATGTTGCTGTCTTCTCTGATGGGACAGTGTGAACACATATTTATCCATCCTGTTGTTCCGCGTTGCTGTGAATTCGGCTACAATCAAGTGCCTAACTTATTTTTTTGATAAAGTACACGCCATGGGCCACCAGGTGGCGAGAGTGTGTATGCGTGTGTGTGTGTGACAAGTGTGTCTGTAGTCAATAGAATTGTGACAGTGTATTGCCACTAGACCCATGTGACCTGGCACAAGTCTTGGATCCCTACTAGTGACCTTTGACTGTGACCTTTGTAGTGGGTTTTAGCCCTTCTTCTATAAACCAGACAGAGAGCTGGTCTGAATAAGAGGTCTGATTCAGGGGCTGGTCTGAGATCAGGGGCTGGTCTGATTCAGGAGCTGGTCTGAGATCAGGGGCTGGTCTGAATAAGAGGTCTGATTCAGGGGCTGGTCTGAGATCAGGGGCTGGTCTGAGATCAGGGGCTGGTCTGAATAAGAGGTCTGATTCAGGGGCTGGTCTGAGATCAGGGGCTGGTCTGAGATCAGGGGCTGGTCTGAATAAGAGGTCTGATTCAGGGGCTGGTCTGAGATCAGGGGCTGGTCTGAGATCAGGGGCTGGTCTGAATAAGAGGTCTGATTCGGCCATGAAAACTGGTGCCATGTTTTCCTGCATTGATCTTTTGTGAAATTCAAATGCAGTTCACCTCTATTTTATATCCTTTTTGCAACCTTAGCATGAAGCACTTTTGCTACATATTCATGTCCTCTGTCACCATCTTTACATATAAAGAACCTGAAGGATTTATTGACTTTAATGTCTTCATGTTTATAGAGACGTAATATTGATATTATTGTAATCTCTTTCTGTGGGTCTGGATCAGTTAGTGTTTTAATTGAGTCTAATTGGTCGAAGTATCTCCACCCTAATGTACTGAAGATGTTCTGTCTGGTGTAAATCTGATCTGAGGACAGACAGTGATACTAGACAGGTGATACTAGACAGGTGATACTAGACAGGTGATACTAGACAGGTGATACTAGACAGGTGATACTAGACAGGTGATATTAGACAGGTGATACTAGATGTGTGTCCAGTATGGTCCTTGGTACAGTTTTGTGACAGGATCATTAATCAAAGTTTGGACATTTGATGCTGAGGGATTATAAAAGAATATGTGGGGAAATAATTTGGGAGTTTGTTGATATGAGTGTCGAACAGATGCCTTGTTCTAGATGCTGAAAACCTTCCAGTGATTTAGTCATGAGTTCCTGATGTGGACACATTAAATACCTGAACATCTGGCTGCTTATTATGAAAGTCTGTGTTCTACTTTTGTAGCTGGTCTGGGATCAGTGGCTGGTCTGGGATCAGTGGCTGGTCTGGGATCAGTGGCTGGTCTGGGATCAGTGGCTGGTCTGGGATCAGTGGCTGGTCTTCAGCTGTTGATGAACTGTGACAGGAAGTGTTGACAGGGGTCTCCACCCTGGCAACGCAGAGTTGATGTGGACGGATGCAGGCAGCATGCCAGACAGGGTGTGTGAGTGTGTGTGTGTGTGTGTGTGTGTGTGTGTGTGTGTGTGTGTGTGTGATGGAAGAGCGTCCATCAGCAGGGTGTCAGCAGAGTAGCAGACATGCTCCAACACAGTTTAATCTCCTGCCATGCAGGAAGTCATGTTCTGTTCATATTTAACAGACACGCCAGAGACACGATTATGTGAAGGACATGTTCTATTTTTTCTTTTGTTTAAGTAGAAGGGAAACTGAGAGAATAAAATCAAGGATTCAACAAAACATTTGCACTGGTGTATTAAGAAGGGTTGGTTTAACATTAATATTTAGCTTTTGATTGTTAGTTTTTATGAGCTACTTTTGAACGGTCACATGTTTGAAGAACAAATACTTTGTCAAAGGAATTCTGCTCATTCCATTGAGTTTCTGGATGGTTGAGTTTATTGGTGGGGTGTCTTCCTCATCTAATGTGACTCCTCTGAATCAGCAGTGAAACTCTTTATTTTGCTGTTTGTATTTCTAAACTGTGTGTGTTGTTTTCTCATTGTGCCGCTCACTCTGATGTTAGTGATGGTGTGTTTGATGCCAAAAGACTTTCCATGACACTAGCATGACCCACCTCATTCATTATCCACATGTTTGATCAAAGACCCGGTCTTGTAACTAAAACTATTATTCTATGACTGACACAGCAAGAGACCTATGTAATTCAATATATATATAAATATATATACATACACACGTGTATGTATGAGGTCTGTACTGTTTCGACAGTATATGTCAATCTTCTGTATTTTTGAATGTTAACTTGTAATTGGCTTAATGATTGGACTCTGATCTGAATTAGCTGACCAAAGGAGATTATTGTGCTCTGTTTCAGACTGTGTTCTGTGTTTAGAAGGACTAATAGCTGTGTTTGTGTGTGTGTGATTGTGTGCATGTGTACCAGCCTGCGTGTGTAAGTGTGTGAGAGTATGTGTGTGTGTGTGTGTGTCTGACACTGCTGCCTCTGTGCTGCAGATACTGACTGTTTACATCAGTGTAAATATCCTCACCTGTTTATGTGCAATGTTCAATAAACAGAAGCCTGTGCTTTTGATGAAGCCCTCTGCCGTCGCTCCTGTTCAGTAACGTAGCTCCTCCAGAGACTCTCCTCCAGGTAATCACCTCCAGAGACTCTCCTCCAGGTAATCACCTCCAGAGACTCTCCTCCAGATAATCACCTCCAGAGACTCTCCTCCAGATAATCACCTCCAGAGACTCTCCTCCAGGTAATCACCTCCAGAGACTCTCCTCCAGATAATCACCTCCAGAGACTCTCCTCCAGATAATCACCTCCAGAGACTCTCCTCCAGATAATCACCTCCAGAGACTCTCCTCCAGATAATCACCTCCAGAGACTCTCCTCCAGATAATCACCTCCAGAGACTCTCCTCCAGATAATCACCTCCAGAGACTCTCCTCCAGATAATCACCTCCAGAGACTCTCCTCTCTCCTCCATGGTCGTTCCCTGCAGGTTTGGCCTGGAATGAGACAGGAAACGCTCGTTAGTAATTCCAGTCATTTCTCCACCATCTCCGGCCTCTAGTCCTGCTGTTGGCCCACATTCCATGTGGGTGGACAACTCTTCAACCCCCCCCCCCCCCACTGTTCATCACTCCTCTCCACACCCCTCCTTAAAGAGATTTATTTCCCTCTTTTCCTCCAGCACACAGGCCAAGCTGAGATCTCAGCGCTCTCCAGGGTTCCAGCCTGGTGTGTAAAAGGTTCCTCTGACCCTGGTGTTGAGAGGATCTCATTCACCATGTGAGGGGAGGTGAGTGTTGTGGATGTGACAGAGCCTTCTCTGAATGTGAGTGGGAGAAGTGCTCCCCCCCCCCCCACTCATGTCCTTGGTGCAGATAAGAGGTTCTGTCCTAATAAGGACAGAAAGCATGTTTTGTAAAGGTACAGTACTGAGTGCTAATATCATGTTTAAAGGGGGACTCTAAGTTCCCCCTCCTCCATCTCACTCCTCTCACAACTTGAACATTTGGGGAACACATGTGCTGCTGTCAGTGAGGGTGTCGGGTTAGTAATCAGAAAGTCCCTGGTTCGAACCCCAGCTGTGTCAACATGATGTGTCCTTGGGCAAAGCACTTCACCGTACTTGCCTCAGGGGGGAATGTCCCTGTACTTACTGTTAGTCACTCTGGATAAAAGCGTCTGATAAATGACTGAATGTTTAGCAGAGGCCCCTTTGCATTTGAGGGGAAGTGGAGTTGAGGGATAGCATGTACAGTGACTGAGCCAGCTCTCTGAGGCACAGCTCACCTCTCACAGCCTCGTCTCACTTCAGCTTGATTTGTGGGAGAACTTGACAGGGCCAAGATGAAGAGTGGTTCTTAACTCTCAGTGAGCTATACTCTTTCCAGTGTTCCTCACTACTGGACCCAATAGTTTTAGCATTCAGGAAGAACTGACCTGAGGCCAGATCACCGTCTCCTCACTATCAACAAAGATGCTTTCACTTAAGCGTGAGTCATGGTTGGCTGAGCCAGCTGAGCAGGATGTGTTTACACTAACTCACCGTGTTACTAAGTACTTGTTTAAAACAAATCTTGATTATAATCTTCTGTAAAACAGAGGACAGAATTAATGCCATAATGGACCACATGTTTGTGTCAGCTGACACCAAGGTCTCTCTCTCTCTCTCTCTCTCTCTCTCTCTCTCTCTGTGTCTCCTAGTCTCTCTGTTCGCTGACAGGAGTCAGATTCTTGTGCTCCCTCCTCTTCATCCTCTGCCATCCATCTGTGCCAGAGGATGAAGCACCAGTTCTGGATTCATGCACATATTTCTACCCTGATGTTGGAGAGACCCAGACACCTATAAAACACTACAGACATGACCAGCTCTCTGAACACAAACAAAAAGATCTCTGCTTTTTCACTTGCCAGGGTGAAGGGGTCATCCTCCACCTGTGACCCCTGAACTCCCAGGAGGAGCGCTGTATGATTTTGGAATCTTGAATGGTGTTGTGGAATGTTGTAGAGGAACATGTAGCTGTGGTTTGGTGCCGCAGAAAGGAAACTTCAGCAATCTGCCTATGAAACTGGACACTCTATAAAACCAAGTATTTATATAGAGTCAGTGTCATTTTGGACGGGGTGGTGGTGAGGGGGGGGGGGGGGGGGGTAGCCCTTGTCAGATTGGCTCAGTTCTCTCTCTTCCCTTCTGGAGGGGGGGGGCCTTGATACAGCTGATCCTTCAGTAACTAACCCACCCTTGTCTGGTTTCCACTCAAACACAATCACTGCTTTTATAAAGTCATGGGAGTTCTCGCATGGTCGACACCCTTAAGAATCACCACATGCCACTGAAAACAGTCTGTTTCTGACATTAAAGAGGGTAAAATAGCAACTGTACATGTGGTAGAGTAAAATACTGCTGGTGAATTGGGTTTCTGCCACAGCTGTATATTTACCATGGGGATTCTCTTTCAGTTGTTTATGCTTGAAGAAAGGTTTCTGATGTGGAAGTATTTACTTTGAGCACACAGTGACTCATGGACTTATAAACTGTCTTTGTAGAAGATAATCTTTACCAAAGAAGGACAAAAAGAGACTAACAGAAGAATGAGAGGTGATCTTTCATACAGTTTACGTAAAGCATGAACACTCAATCTGTGAAACTGTGTTCCCTTTTCATGAGCTGGACAGTCTGAAGTAAGACAACGAAAATACTAATAATCTAATGAAGATGTGCATATCATGAAAAAAAACGCGAATATTTGCTCTTTGTAATGCATGAATGCAGCGTTACTACAGTAAAACCTATATTGTTGAGCCCTTTTCTTCCATTACCAATGTAAAGCCAACTAGAACTTTATAGCGACAGCTTGTAAATTCCTGTGTGAGGTCATTGTTGATACTGAGGTTTGGATCAGATCCTGCTGCTGTTTCTCAGCTCCCTCCTGCATTTAAAGAGCGTCAGAGCCGCAGCCTGTCCAGACTGACTCAAAGCAGAGAGGAGGTGAGTCTGTCTACCTGTCTGTCTGTCTGTCTGTCTGTCTGTCTGTCTGTCTGTCTGTCTGTCTGTCTACCTGTCTACCTGTCTACCTGTCTGTCTGTCTATTCAAACATATATATAGACCATCACCGTCTTAACTTTTTCTCTGTGTCTATTAAGTTGTAAAAGATGAGCAAAACGAAGATCGTTTAGCAGTGTCTCTAAACAGACTCTAAACTAAAGACATTTATTCATTCAGCAGAGCTTTTATCCGAAGCGCATGTTTGGTTAAACCTTTTATACATGAACTCTGATGTGACGCTGACATTTAAAATGTGGACTGATACTAATATCACTGTGGTGACTGACTTCCTAAACCGTATTTTTCTTCTCCATTATATATTTTTTTCCTCACTGAATTATTTATATCCTTTTGTTAAGTAAAACATTGTCTTGAATTACTTTTAATTTAGTAAATTCACAAAATACTTTGCTTTTTATCAATATTTTTTTCGCACTTATAGAAACACGCAAAAATCTCCTCCTCTATTTAGACTTAGTCAAAATAACTGCCGTGATTGATTGAACATTAACCATGCAATGTTCTTAAAGGTCTTAAACACTTAAAAACACAGACTTGACCTTAGCACTGTTCTAGAGCTGCTCCAGACTCAATGAATGATGTCATCTCTGCTCCGCAGCTGTTAGTCTCCTGAGGGTCATTAACTGCAGACTGAGACTCACTATGGCCCAATGACATCACCGCTTTAAGACATATGAAGTGTTTAAACTTTAATATGTGGTCTGGTTTCAATGGCTAGAACTTTTCTGAACCACATAGTAGTGCTTTGTGTTCGCATGTGTCCATGTCACTATCCTGTGTTGTGTTGTGAGATAAGATGGGTTGGCATGGTTACTGCAGGGCCTTGTTCCTGTGTAAGGTTCTATATATCTGTGCGTGTGTGTTTAGATCAATGGAGATATCAGATGGAACCATGAGGTCCCTGGTTCTCCCCAGATCTCCCTGCTGTGCAGAACCTCATTAGGTGTGGTGCAGAACCTCATTAGGTGTGGTGCAGAACCTCATTAGGTGTGGTGCAGAACCTCATTAGGAGTGGTGCAGAACCTCATTAGGTGTGGTGCAGAACCTCATTAGGAGTGGTGCAGAACCTCACTAGGAGTGGTGCAGAACCTCATTAGGTGTGGTGCAGAACCTCATTAGGTGTGGTGCAGAACCTCATTAGGTGTGGTGCAGAACCTCATTAGGAGTGGTGCAGAACCTCATTAGGTGTGGTGCAGAACCTCATTAGGTGTGGTGCAGAACCTCATTAGGTGTGGTGCAGAACCTCATTAGGAGTGGTGCAGTGTCTGTCACTGTGTGTGGCCATCATACTCTGTCCTCTGAAACTCTGTCCTCAACAACATTGTTACTGTCAGAGAGGCAGGAAGAGCCATGTAATGTTTCTGAATGTCAGCTGATCTGTCTGGAGTTGGGGGGGGGGGGGGGGGGGGGTGAGCTGGGTTTGGTTTATGAAGAGGTCATGTGACAGGTCAGGTGTGTTAAGTGTCACCATGTTCCTGTGTTCATCTGCATCTGGATGGAGTGTTGGTGGGAGGGGAGGGGAGTCATGTGACTGAGCGGTTAGGGAGTCAGGCTAGTAATCAAGAAGGAACCTGGTTCAAACCCCGGCTGTGTCAACATGACATTGTGTCCTTGGGCAAGGCACTTCACCCTACTTGCCTCAGGGGGGAATGTCCCTGTAGCTTGCTGTAAGTCACTCTGGATAAGAGCGTCTGCTGAATGACTAACTGTAAATACAGGACATGGTTACTGGGTGGAAACAGACAGACTGACTGGTGTGTGTGTGTGTGTGAGTGAGTATGTGTGTGGGTGTGTGTGTGTGTGTCCACAGACAGTAACCTTTGTGTACACATTATAGTTATATGTGTCTTGACTGTTGATTCAATATCAATATCACATCCTGCAACTAAGGAAGTAGTTGCTGTGGTAACGACCTTTCTGTGTCCTTAGAAACCCCACGTATCTGGCCAGGGTCAACCTCCTCCCTCCACCCTCACTTCCTCTGTTGCTAGGTGACTCCATGTTGATACTGCCTGTGTGTGTGTGTGTGTTTGTGTGTGTGTGATTAGGTGACTCTATTGCTGCCTGTCCGCTAGCCAGGATAGCAGGGGGCAGAGTCACTGCAGAACCTTTAGAGAAGTGACTCCATAGGACACAGTGTCCGTTAGTTTGAGTCTGGATCGTTAGTCTGGTAACTCATTAGGTACTGAACCACTGGCTGGAGATACTAATGCTAAACCAGTCAAAAGAAGACGCTGGTTTATGACTCTAAAGTCTAAATGATCCCATTCAGTTCAGATCACTGACACGTCAAATCTGACTAAAACAGAGTCAGAAAGAAAGGATGTCTATTTGACAAACATACATATTCATTTATCAGACTCTCTTATCCAGAGCGACTTACAGTAAGTACAGGGACATTCCCCCTGAGGCAGTAGGGTGAAGTGCCTTGCCCAAGGACACAACATCACATAGCCATAGCCAGGAATCAAACTCACAAACTTCCAATCATGAGCCTTAACCACTGAGCCACCTGACTCCAGTTACAGAGTGCAGAGTGCAGCAGCAGTCTGGTTCTAACCTCCCTAAGGACCTTCCATCACGTCTGTTCAGAAGTAGATACCCTCCAGACTTCCTGGTTTTATAAAGCCTTCCCATGTGCACGCACACACTCGCACACACACTCACACACTCGTACACACACGCACACACACGTACACACTTGCACACACACGCACACACACGCACACACTCGTACACACTCGGACACACTCGGACACACTCGTTCACTCTGTACACCCTGGCTCTCTCACAGGCTACAGATGGAGATATTTAGGGAAAAGTCCTTTTTACAGGACGCCCATTTCTACATCTAGAAGCCTAGCTTGCACACTGCTCTGTATCAATGGGCTTTCTGAGTTTACAGAAGCTAAATACGAACCACATCCTCTGGCTGACTTTAGTTCTGAGTCTGGTGAAGTCGGCTTAATGAGAGGTTCTGTCACGACATCATAATAACACAGCAGAGATGTGGTCCTGGTCTGTTTTCATCTGGAAGCAGAGGACCACACCTAAGAGGATGAGGAAGAAGGGAAGAGGAGAGAGAGAGGAGAGAGAGGGGAGAGAGAGGAGAGAGAGAGGAGAGAAAGAGACAAAGAGAGACAGAGAGAGAGAGGAGAGAGAGAGAGACA